>JAOEHY010020906.1:0-47211 GCA_025447955.1 Psilopsiagon aurifrons
TTTTTTTTTTTTTGTTTAGGGATCAGAAAAACAATTGCAAACATAATTTTTTAGAAAATCTTATGCTACAAGAATGACCCTCTACTTCATCTCTCCTAAATAGCAAATTAGTTAAATTAACAGGAAAACACCATCTTCGAATAGAAGTGCAGGAGGTCTAGAAAGTAACTTGCAATGAACTACTTTTTTTCACTGTTACACATCTTTTTACTTAATTGGAAATTGGCTTAGCTGACTGTGCTTCAGTTGCTTGGGGAATAAGACTGATTGCTCAGCAGAAAGAACATCCAAGTACTGCACCATAGAGTCACTTGGTTGGTAGCAACCAAGATTTGCATTACTTTTAGAGCTACCCCACATGCCCCCATGACCCAGAACAGGTCTCTGAGCAGAATATATACCACCTGAACATAGCCATCTAATTTACAGATCTGAATCATCACTAAGAGATAACTGTTCTCTCCATTAAGTGTATAGGTAATTAATTACACCCTAATATAACCAGATGCATAGCTTGGAAATCTCTGTGCTTCCTTCTTGCCCCTTAGAAACAGCAAAACACAGCTTAGGTTTCCTTAGAGTTATCCTTACTCTTGTACACTGTAACAGAAGTCCCAACCCCAGATAGTCCAGCTCCCAAGAAAGGGAGCATCTTTTTTCTAGCCTGACTCCCGTTCACAGATGCCAGTTCAAGAAATAAACCCATCTACAGAAAGAGTACATTAAAGGATTTGTTTAGCTACCTCTGCCCATCTGTGTTGATTTTTGAGCTTGTGACATCAGCAGCATGCCTCACATAACATATTTTGATTATAGAAATACAGTGTGAACACACCTTGTAACTTCCCCCTAACACATGCGAGGTCTGTAACCATAACTGCTATATGACCAAAACCAGCAAAATGAAATTAGGGAAGAGATCACATTTTTTTTTCAGCATTTACCTCTCAAAAGAGGAGATAATGTGCTCTGAATTACTTTGTGAGGATACACCATCTTGACAATCAAGCTTTACTGAGGATAATTCCTTATGCTGTTGAAGTAACAGGAGTTCTTTAACAGATAAGTAGGAAAAAAAATGGTTCCTTGTTACATTATTTTAATCAACCTTTTCATTCAGTTAATTCCCCATACCTTGCAAACCTAAGAAGGCAACTGTTACATGTAAGAGTCTTAGCTTCAAGGGTAAAAAGTGCAGCACCATTGTGACAGCTATCAGAGTAGTCTGGGGCAGTCTTACATACTTGAAAAAACAGCTATAAATGCATTGTAATCCCCGTCAGTAGACTTTTGGAGACAAGAAAGGAGATTAGGGTTTAAACACTGATCTTAGAGTATAGAGAACAGAGGTCCAGTGCTCCATGGAAATTTCACCAGGATGAGAGTATCACATAAGAAAATACTACGTGACTTTTAGCACCTCACTGATCTCAACACACTGCTTTGGGCAATTCAGGGCTGGGGACCTGGCTGTTTGCTGGTGAGGGTCCTGAACCCTTTCCAGCAGAAGCAACATGAGCAGGAAAACTAGCCAGTGCTCACACAGAGCACTGGCAATGTCTGAAGTGATTGCATGGGATAAACGGGGCTGGAATAGTGTAAGTCTCTCCAAATCTTGTTTAAGCATCATAGAAATAAAACATTAACAAAAAAAAAAAAAAAAGGAAAAAAATAAAAAATAAAAAGGTACTTGCATGTAGCATGCAGTCATATCTAAGACCAACTCTTCCCTGCTGTAATACTTCAATATTCCTATTCAATCAGTGTGGTTTGGTTTGATTTAACGCAGCCAGTGCATACCACTTCCAGATAAGTCTGCTTGATCTTTTTTCTAAATTAGCAAGTATAACCTCATAGGACATCAGCAGAAAATCAGTGTGTTCAACCTTCAGCTTAAGACAGAAAATATTTTTCACCAATGACAATATTCCAGCTAAGCCTTCATGGTTTTGCTTAGGTTTTCTTTAGAAGCAAAAGAAACTGTCAAAATATTTAATAAAAAAATCCTTCAAAACATCATTCTAGTGTTTTTAATAAATATTTACTTGTTCTTGAAATAAAGTAGAAATTCCTGTCACTCTTTTACCTTAAGCTCTTTCAGCTCTTGGTATGTATAGCTAGTCATAGACTGGGAACATAAATTTCAGTGTGTACACAGGCTCCCTGTATAAAATGCAGATAAAGTAATACAATATTGTTGCAACTGTATGCTTACGCCTGCTTAAAATAGTCTCCAACTGCTTCAGCATTCACCAGATAGCTCACATATTAATGTAAGTATATATAAGATTGTGTATATACTTTAAAAAAAGATTATTTGTAATGTTGGCACTGACAGAGATAGAAAATCTATATTAGACTAATGAGACACTAAATTGAGAGTCTTAAATGTGTTTTTCATTTAGAATAGAGGTGGAAAAATTAATTCTAAATGTTATTGCAGGCATATTTTACAACAGTTATGAATGAATTATATCTGTAGGATTTCCTACCCAAAAAAAATTATACAAGAATAAACCCCTCATTTTAATTAACATAGCTGCAAGAAAAGCATTTATATAGCTGCATACTTGAACAAACAGAATTTGTCTGATCTAGGGCTTTAATAAATTTTAATTCCAAAATAGAATGGTTAACTTTTGGTTAAAAATTTGCAATGGCATCACTTACCCAAAGCTGGATGAGTAAGTCGTACCCACTTTTGCACTGGCCTTTGGAGAAATGGTCAGCTGGGAAACAACAGAGGCGGGATGTAGATCACACATTTTTTAGGCTTTCTGAAGCAATTCAGGAAAGTTTCATGTCACTGGAAATTGACTTTGGCTTAAGTTGTAAATAGGAAAATAAATCAATGGTGATTGAAAAAGTCCCTACAGGACAAGAACAAAGAAGACACTGTACAAAGCAGAGTGTTTAGGAGTTTCAAAGAGATCATGAAGATTGGGAATCAGAGTGGAAGGACCTCAGGCCTTTCTCTGCTAGAACAACATTGCCAATGCTTCCTCATCATGCTATGTTATGGCTCTCTTACTGCTAACATTGGACTTATGTAGCCAGGCATGCCTACTAATTATTTTTCAAAATGAGCTGTGATGAATATATTCTTCATTTTCATATGTCTATCAGAGGTAACTTACTAAACGAAACTGATAAAAATACAAAACCCAATGTTCCTTTGCACTGGAATGCAATAATGGTAAGGTATGCAGCCCTGAGTCCAATCAGGGTGCAGGTCAAACAACCAAACATACAGCAAAAATCTCCATCCTCAGCACTAGGGATTTCTACTGGGGAAAAAAAAATAAATCAATACTTAAGTATAGCCCCAGGTTCTACTGAGTGACATATGTTTGGTACTATAATGTGAGACAGCATTATTAAGAAAATGTAGTTATTGCTTTCACAGGTTGAAGATCCCCTGAGAGGAGAAGTGACATAGAGGCCAAAAAAGGCAGAGAGGTAGAAAAATGAAAAAAGGAGATATCATGCCTTTAGAATTTCCCTACTGTGAATGGTAGGCATCTGACCGGTATGAATTTACAAAACTCTGCTGGTGATACTGTGCCTGATTATCAGCTGAGGCTTTAAGTTTTCAAAAGGAGAGATTTTTTATCCTTATTATGGCTTGCTGAAATAGTATTCCCACTGTGTCTATCGCTCTTGTAACATTATAATGTACATGTCCTGATGCTGCAGCATAAAAATTGAATGACTTTTTAACTATAAAGTTAATAGGACTTTCATCTCACTTAGTACATCTTCATTAATACTAAGTAGGTTAATTATTATAAAAAATTATCATAAAAAATATAGGGATTAAAAATTTAACACAAAAGTATTGCAATTTTTCATAAAATCTTATGTATAACTCTCACCTAATCAGCATTTGGATTGCCCAAAAAACTCCATGCATAGTAGCCCAGGGTTTACGCTGTTAAAGCTCCTGTTATGCTAATTTAGGCCCTATGAATGTGACCAGGTATGCCTGGTACAGCCCTGTGCCTGGTTATCACATAAGCATTGAGTAGTTCCTACTTTAGTTTCTGTGCATTTAAGTAAATGCTATGTCTCCAAGTGAGAATACAGGATTCAATCCTGAATCTAATTCAGGACTAACTGTCAAAGTGACTTGAAACACAAGAAAATACTTTTTTACATGAATGCAGGTAAAATAATACTCTCAGGTCTTTTGGCCTGTTTCTTGGGCAAGGTCTGAGAGAAATGGTATCAGCTATTTGGTTCAGATGCCTGGGTTAAATTGTCCATTCACTTATTCCTCATTTTGTCATTGCCCAGGAAAACCTAATGGTGACGAAACCTTCTTCCAGTCATCATCTATGTCCTCCATTTAGAACATAAACTGAAAGTCAAGAAGTTAAGGGAAAGGACTGAGCCGTGCCCTGTTCTCACATTCTTCCTTAAGTACCCTCTAGTATTTGTTATCATAGGGTAAAGGGGTTTGTGTATGTTTGGACTATGCAGCATAGAGCTTCATCGCTGAAAGACAAAAAAACAAATATTGCCCTTACATGCAAAGAAAGAACTGAAAACCAAAAAGGATTGGGGAACTGAGGATCTGGGACCTTGTGCTGGCTGAAATAAAATGAAAACAAACCCAAAGGAAATCAGACAGAAATTTTCTTCCCAATCATACTTATGACATAGAGCTATTAGTCATAACCAGTGTTTTCCAGAAGTACATTCACAAATAAAACAGCAGTACTGGGGCTTGAGATAACACATACACAAAATCCATTAGTAATTTGTAAGCGCTGGACCATGCTGACAGACTAATTCTTCTCAACAGCAATTCTGAGCTAAGGTGTACAGTATTCGTCACAGCATTTCACAGAGGTGGCAGGCTTGCCAAAAACTGCAACGATTACCTCCAGAAATGTCAGCATATAACACTCTTTTATCTACTGCTGATGACAGAAGTGCCCAAAGAGCTCAGGTGGGAATAAGTCTTATGCATATTAGATAGGGGTATGTTGACTTTAGGAAGGCATATTCATGCCAAAGGGCGAGGGACGTGATGACTAATGCCTGCCTATAACCCAGCCACTACCTCTCTTTTTGCTTCCCACTGGAGAGATTAACGCTATTCACCTGGTGGCTCTACCCCCACTGCAGGGAAGAAGTAAGACTGGAGGCAGGCATCCTCCTCATTCCATAGCCTGGGCAGCAGTGCTGCGCTCCCTGCTCTACAGTGCGCTGGAGGAGTGGACAAAAGTTGGCTGGGGGGTAAAATAGTCAAGAAAATAATTATTTTTATGGTTTTCAGAGAAAGTCAACACAAATAACATGCACTCTAGCCAGATGAAATATACCAGTAATATCAGTAGGCATACATTACAGAAATAGAGTAAATTTCCTTTAGGCTTCTGACAAGCAGTTTTGCTGAACTGCACCAGTTCCTGGTAAAGAATGTGAATGAAGATCCTCAGATCTCAAACACAAAGGAAATTCTGACTCAGCAGCCCACAGTTTCTAAATAAGGACCTTGCATGCATTGCTATCAGACAATCAATCTCTGATAAAAGATTTTGACTTTACTATGTGTTGAGTATATCTGAAAATCAATCTCTTTCATGGTACTTCAAGACAGGTGATAAGAATCAGAGGACCCTAAAGTCAACCTAACCAGAATTAATGTCACTATTCCAACTTTTTAACATAGCTCTTACATAATTTGTAGAGTTACCATCAGCAGTACATGCACTGAAAACAAGAAAATGGCATTAAAATACAACAGTATAGTCTTCCTGCTTTATTTTATTAGCCTCATAAAGTAATACTATTTTTTTACTGTTCTCATATAAAAATCCAAAATCTTGCTGTTACAAAGAGAACTGTTTTTTCAAATTATCGCTTATATTCCAAATAATATGAAATTTTTATGTTGTGCTAAAATGTGATACGTAATATGATATAAAATAAAAGGGGATTATTTAAAGGATAATAACAATAATACAGACAATATGTCACAGTATTTTTGCATTATTCTAAACCTGTCGGTTTAGCTATTTTTTCAATGGTTAAAGTAAATTCCCAGAGATAAGAAAACAGAATGTGACTGTAGTTATCCTGTTCTCATTTGTGCAGGCACATGAATTCATTATTGCAGAGCTGTTGGTGACCAATGATTTTGTAGTGTTACTTATTCACTTTCAATAAAGGAATATTTTGTTTTAGACATTTTGGCACATTTTGAAAAATTTTGTTTAGTGTCCTATATAATAATTCAAATGCTACAACAAGATTGCAGATACAGAATCTAAGAAAAGAAAGTAAGATTTTAAAGGTAAAAAGCTTCCAAACTTTTTCTGTCACCTTGATATCACTATAAGACAAATTCTCCAATGAAAGATGCAGCTACAGTGTAAGACAAATCGAATAAAAATCTCACTTTTGAGTGCATGACTGAAAAAAATAAAAGAAAAAAGGAAAAAGAGTTCCCACCTACATATCAAAAGCATATCCAAGTCCTTAACAGTATTCCCATCAAGTATTGAGTTTTTTTCCAAAGTCTCAAATCTGGTTATGCTTTGTGTGCCTGGGGTCAAAAGCTGGAACAAAAGCTGGAGTTTGGGAGCAGATATGTAAGGTGTTCCCTCTGTCACATTTAACATAGAATTTAGAAGCAAATGTTTCTAACAACACAAATAGAAACAGAACTTTCTGGTTTACATTAACAGAAAAAGCTAGGTTACGTTATATTTCTTATTTTGAAATTTGATCCGAGAAAGAGTTGTGATTGTCAAATTGCATGTTTTGAATATTAATAAAATGAATGTGGAGGGTCATAAAGATATTTCATTCAGTGTTTTTTCTTCTTTTACTTTGTTAGAGACCTACAAGGAAACTAAATCTTAAAAAAAGGTCCTGGATAATTTTTAAACTTATTTGCATATTCACCATCTATTTTTTTTTTATTTCAGCATTGATTTGAATTCTGGTTTGCTTCTCTTTCTCTATGTCCTGAGACATATTTTACTTTTATATCTCAAACATTCATCCAGGATAGGTAAAGAACTTCTCAAGTTTTGTCTATTTGTTATTGAAAATATTTGTCTCACGTTTTATTTCGGAGTGCACAGCAAAAGTAGGAAATAAGCCTGTATTAGAGGGACATTTCTCCCCATTATTTTCTTACTAAATCCTAAAAGAGTGCAGTGTAAAAAGAGTATCTGTTTTTACTTGTGCTTAGAACAGACTTTTTTAGCCATTTTTTCATTATTTGATAACTGAAACAGCTCTGAGGAAAATGCTGCTGCATATGCGGCAGAGGAGATGAGCTGCAATTCCTCTCTAGCAATTCAAGTATATCTTGTTCCACTATCAAGAATGTACATAACACTTTGAAGCCCTCAGAATTCAGAGGGTAACAGCGGATCTGCAAGGAGCAGGCAGAAGTCCACTACATAGGCTTTGCAGAGCAGAGTTAACAAAAACAGATCATGACCATGAACATACATGAGGTTCACCTTCTGAATTGCGTGCAGAAAGGGGATTTTCTGCAACGGACAGTACTGGGTTTATGTGACATGGTTTTGGTAGCAGTGGAGCTACAGGGGTGGCTTCTATGAGAAAATGCCAGAAGCCTCCCTTGTGTCTGATGGAGCCAATGCCAGCCTGCTACAAGACAGATCCACCACTGTCAGACAGACACACCCACTGGCCAAATCCAAGCCCATCAGTGATGGTGGTAGCAACTCTGGAATGTCCAAAAGAGTCTGTGACCCCATGGGAAGCCCCTAATGGAGCAGGTTTGCTGGCATGACGCTTGTAATGAACCAGTGTAGGTGTGAACTTGTGACCCTGTGGGGGACCAACTCTGTAGCAGTTCATGAAGTACTACAGCCCATGGGTGTTGAGGACTTACAATGGAGAAGTTGGTGGAGGACTGTCTCCCATGGGAGGGACTCCATGGTGGAGCCAGGGAAAAATGTGAGACTTTTTACAAGAGCAAGCAGTGATAGAAAAAGAGGAAATGGATCTAAACTGAAAGAGGCAGATATAGGCTAGACATTAGGAAGAAATTCTTTACTGTGAGGATGGTGAGATACTGGCACAGGCTGCCCAGAGAAGCTCTTGCTGCCCCACCCCTGGAAGTGTTCAAGGCTAGGCTGAATGGGGCTTTGAGCAATCTGTTCTAGTGGAAGGTATCCCTGCCTGTGGCAGGGGGTTGGAATTAGATGATCTTTAAGGTCCCTTCCAACCCAAATCATTCTATGATTCTACAATTCTCCCCCTGAGGAGGAAGAAGAGACGTGTGATGATCTGACCACAGCCCCCATTCCCCATCCTGCTACACCTCTGGCAGAGGAGGAGATAGAGAATTTGAGAGTAAAGTTAAGCCTAGAAAGAAGGGAGGGGTGGTGATTTTGTTTGATTTCTCATTTTCCTACTCAGATTTGACTGTTAATAAATTTAACTGATTTCCCCAAGTTTTACCCATGTTGGTAATTGGTGAGTGATCTCTCCCTGTCCTTGTCTTGACCCATGAGCCTTTAGTTATAATTTTTTACTCTGTCCAGCTGAGGACAAGAGTGATAAAGCAGCTTTGGTGGGCACCTGTCATCTAGCCAGAGTCAACCCAATACATGAACACTGTTCGGGACAGTAAGGGCTCTGTCAATTCAGGAAAACAAGGAAAGTTTGGGACTACAAAGCCAGGCAGGAGAATGAAGTCATACTGGAAACTTGGAGAAGATCTATTTTCACAGCTTCATTTAGCCTCTCTGAAGAATCATTTTGTTTCAGTAACACGTTAATGTCCTAATAAACTAACCTTTATTAACAGCATTTTGGTGGGTTTGGTTAGTTCACCTTAAAAAAAAAAAAAATAGAAAAGCTGTAGAGTTACCTCAGGACCAGGGCTGACTCCTGGTCCCTTTAATCAAGGAGACAACAACAGACAACAGTCTACCTCCAGAGACAAAGATATATACTAAACAGGGACTCATGGGTTTTTTAGAACAAAAGTGGAAATGAATGGAATATGTTACCTAGGCAACAAAACATCTGCAGCAGTGGTAACTGATACAGAAAGCTGGCCAGCAGAGTCTGGTGACAATGTCAGAGAAAGAAACAAATCTTTCCATATTGTAGAAAGAGAATGAACCAGAATATTCCAGAATTTAACAAACATTTTAGAAACTAAGTCCAGGCAGTTTTGTCTAGAGGTTAAAAGGTATAAAAGTGAACTGCACTGCATTGTTGTACAGCTTGGTTTATAGTAATATGACGTTACTTTCAAAGGACATCCTTCCCTGTGTTTGTTTTAATCATTTACCAGAACTTTCAGGATACTCATCAGCATTAGGCACAGCTTCCAATACTGAGGGAGGGCTGTGCAGACACAGTATAGCCTAAATAGTTCTTTTTAAACTGTGTTCCCATTAAAATCAACACCAAAGTTCTCATTAAGTTTACTGAGATGAAGATATCAGTACTTCAAGACTAAAATCAAAGTTGCTAAGCTCTGGGGAAGATTTACATTTAGGAAAGCTGTCTTCACCAATATTGGCTTAGGCCATGGATGTGAATACCTTCCTTTCTCTAATACTTTTTTATACTATAAGGAGGGGTTAAGTTAATACTACTTTCAACCTCTGAATATTTTCTAACTTCATACATTTCAA
This sequence comes from Psilopsiagon aurifrons, assembly GCA_025447955.1. Taxonomy (NCBI): domain Eukaryota; kingdom Metazoa; phylum Chordata; class Aves; order Psittaciformes; family Psittacidae; genus Psilopsiagon; species Psilopsiagon aurifrons. The sequence continues at coordinate 9,648 of JAOEHY010020906.1, forward strand.
ATGAGTTCAGAAAAGCAGTTTTAAAACAACAACAACAAAACGTCATTATGGGGAAAAAAAAGAAAGGAGTTTCTATGACTAAGAAATGAAAAGATTTCATACTTCAAGTCACACACATAATGAGACTGGGGAAAATAAAAAGGAAAAATTTATTTTATCTTGTCACTGAAGGTAAAGAACTATTGGAATAGAGGATTTATGACATATTCAGTGTCACATCTTTTTATCTGTATATGGTAATCTAAGGGGCCATGTGTCAAGACTACACAGGTGCGGGGGGTCGATGTGTGCATATGTACAATAAAAATGATAAGTGGAACAAAAGAAGATAATAGGAGGGTTTCAGATCTGTAATATGGATAATGTGATTGACTGAAAAATAAGATAAACAAAGGACATAGAAATCAAATTGACATCATTTTTCTATTTACCGCATTCAAATATAACCCATTTTCAAGTGAGAATGAGATTGTAGAAATGGAGACAGATAAAAAACAACCTGTCAGTTGGTGACACAGCGAGGTAAGTTAAGACTTTATGAATTTTAATAAGTGTTTTGGCCCTGTACAAATTCTTTTTAAGATAGTGACAAACCTTCTGAAAGAAAATAAAAAACATTTTTCATACTGACTATATTGCTCAGAATTAGGTATATGCTAACCTTCCCTTTCTCCCCTACAGTACTTCACTCAAAACAAACTGAAATCTGACATTACCCTACATATAAACAATATTCATTATTAACAGGTACAAAGAGCTTACAGATGACTCCTCTGTCTTTAATGTCCACTTATTGCACTTGCTGTTAGACTAGGCAGACCATTTTGAGGTGGTGCAAAATGGGGCAACTGAAAGGCTGTTAGTCACTGAGCTTTTAAGTTGAATTTTTTGCTATAGCAATATGGAAGCAAAATTGGTGCTGTGTCAGCTTACTGAATGTAAGTCAAACTGAAAGAAAGAAAAAGTTGTTATAATGCAACCCTTGGGAATAGAGAAGGTAAGGTCAGAGATGAGGCAAGAAAAAAATTCTAAAAAGTATGTGATGAGAAACCTAGTGTGACCTAAATCTACCCTACCAGGTAAGTAGCTCCTTCTGTACTGTGTCATCCTTGGAGAAATCCATCTGACCTGACTCTGCAATCAGCAATAACATTTACCTACTGGGGACACTCTTCTTTCCTTTGTCCCACTTTTCTAAGAGAGGGCTTGAATGATGATGACAAAATCACAATGATCTGCCTTTCTTTTTTAATTTCTTTTCAGTTGGGCAGGTGGTGTCTCTGAGAAAGAATTTAACCAGAGGAATCCATTTAGCTGGATTCCTTAGCTGTCTCAATGGATTTCTTAGCTGTCTCAAATCCTACACCTGCACTGTTTAGCTAAGCAACCACATGCCAAATTCTGGATATTAAACTCAGCTCAAAGCTTGCTGAAGTCAGTGTATGACTTCCTGCTGAGACAGTGCTCTCTCTATCTGACCCAACATAACATAACTAAACAACTATTTACAACCATATGCAAGAATCAGTCTAAAAAACACAGTTGTCTGAATATCTACTTAATTGTTTATGAATGCTATAGGTCTTCCATAAAGTTCTGACCTTATTGGAAACCTGTTTTCAGGAAGATGTGTGTACAGGACAAAGGACATTGAAAGAAGTGATTAAATACATTATTCATTTCTAGTCATTACTGATGACCTTATGTAAAACTTGTGAGTGACACAGCATAGCACAGCTATGAATGACTTTTATGGGGTCATCAGTCATGGGCAGAAATTAATTCTGCAACTACATGTGTCTCATTGCAAATTTTATTTAGTATAATCATTCTGTTTCAAAAATTATGATATTTGCATTTCAGTATTTTTCTGAGTTTAAGATATGTACTGCATTGGGCAATGTTGGGTGGAAAATATATCCAATAGGTTTTCATCTAGACATGTACTTCTTGTCTAGAATCCTGATACATTAGAGCATTGTTGGTCTTCATATTCTGGGAATGGACAGATTATTCCTACATGAAGCTATATTTATTGTAATAGCAGCTGTGGCATTGAATTTTCAATTAGGACATGGCTCTGAATGTTAGAGCAATCAATATATTTGGAAACAGCAGAAAAAAAAAGTTCATGAAAAAATACCTTATTTTTAGTTTTTATATGAACAATCATTAAATAATTAAAAAATACTAAAACATTTGCTCATGTTTAATATACTAACCTAAATACTTTCTCAGTGCACCACAGCAGTAAATTAATTCCATATTAAGAAGCAATCTATTGTCCATTAAAAAAGAGCTGCCCTAAAGTTAATGGTGAATTCCTGATAGAAGAAACACTTTTACCCTTGAAAAAAGCCTCAGACACAGAGGAGTATTTGTCTGTACTAGATATTCAGATAAGTTATTTGGAATTAAGAAAGCTCAATTGATTAGATAGGTAGGTAGAAAGACACATGCAAAAATGAATACAATAAATTGTCACTGTGGAAGTTAGTTGAAGCCCTTGAATATAAAAATAATTCAAAAATTAATTTAAATTACCTAAAATAAGGCATACTACTAAGCATGTATTGTGCAGATCTCTCTTCTGCATTTGTTCTTCTAATGCTCTAATGAAACATACACTTTCTGAGAAGCAGTTAAACAGAAGCTGCCTATTTAAATGGCTCAAAACATCCTGCATAAAATTTATGTTAGAAAATCCTGTATCAGGCAAAACTCAGATCCTCGGATGCTTTATTAAAAAACTTGTAATTAAGAGCAGCTTGCCAAAAGACCTTTCAGATGAACTTAAGCTCCATAATGAACAGACGTGAAAGCATCTGAGTTTCAGACCGTTAGCTGTGCAAAGCAGGACTCATCTAAAATGAGCGCTTGTTTGGAGAAAAACATTCCAAATAGTATAATGAGGGAAAATACTCACCCAAGCTGTGGTGGAAGGAAACTGCTACATACCAAATGTCTTGATCTAGCAGCTGTGGGCCCAGTCTACTGCACTTCAGTGCCAATAGCAAACAACCCTTTTGTTTCTACAGGAGCAAAATAGGACACATAATGACTAATGACTGGGATTAGCAACACATAAAAGTTTGGCTTTACATCCAGGCTTTTTTATTGAAAATAAAAGCACATCAAGAGAAAAATAGGCAAATAAAACCTCAGAAAATTCATCACAGTATTCCACTAAAGGTCAGAGAGAAAGACGAAAGCTCTCGCTTCCTTCATATGGAGTCACAAGGAGAAGAAAAGGATCAAATGGATACAGGATGCTAAAGGAGAGGTTTCATTCTGATATAAGAAACAGATTTTTCAAAGTGAGCACTATCATCCAGTGGAACAATGTCCCCAGGGATGTGATAGAGTCCTCATCAATGAGGTTTTCAGGTTGTGATTGGACAGAGTGCTAGATAATCTCAGGAGGGTCCCTTTCTCATGAAAGTTTACATCAGACAGTCTTTCAAGATCCCATTCAATCTGGGCTGTTCTATTATTTTATGATTCTGTCAGTATCTCAGCACATCAGACAGAACTTTTTCAAACCATTTTCAATAACATTTAAAACCCCTCCGTAACTGCCCTATTTCTTTAGCTTTTGTGGAAACTATCTAGTAAATAAATAGTGAATTCTAACTGGAATTGCTTTTGTTTGTTGTTATATGTGGTGTTTAGAGAAAATGAAGTTGAAACTACTATTCTCCACAAAATATTTAAATAATAAAACTGCCAAACTGTTTCTGTTCAAGTGTGTGTGCGCAGAGGGGGTTTGGCTGTTGGCTTTTGGTTTGTTGGTTTTAGGGTATTTTTCTGGTGATGCTGGCTTTTTTTTTTTTTTAACCTAGTCCCCTCTACATTTATTTATATCTCTGATCAAACTTGACAAGGATGACCAGAGGCATCTCATGTTCTCATTAGTCCTTAACATGCTATTTCCAAAACTTGAGAATAGAAGACTGACAATAGCAAGGGCTCAAAGACAGAAATTGCTTCATCCTTTTTAATTTGTTCCAAAAGTTGCATACAGCCCAAGCAAATTAACAAGCACAGGAAATTCGCTCTTGCCACACTACCCAGGCATATATAACTAAATGTTTGGACACTCCAAGAATGTCTCACAGATTAGCAAGTTGCACCATAGTAACAACGTGCAGTCTGCCCTTTGAGCGCATCATAGAAAATGAAAGGTATATTGAGATAATGTTACCTTCTAGTGAAAGTTGTACACATTTCCTTTTGGATTTACAGGATGCTGCTAGACAAGAATGTACATTTGGGTAGTTTTCATAGAGCAGGTGATGCCAGGTAATTTGCAATGCCACAATAACCTGTATATGAATCAAAGCACAAAATTCTTTGAGATTTAAATTACTTCTGAAAAATCACCATTAATGTAAATGCAATCTCTTAATTTCTCATTCTGCCAAAGAGTTTGGGTGTTACCCTTGGCCAGTTACCTACCCTGTGGGCCCTGACGCATGAATTCATGAGAGAATAGACGTATGGGTAGTCTTGTTTTTACAGATTTATAGACAGATTATACACAGACTCTGATTTAAACACCTCTTTACTGAACTTTGTACCTTTAGTACATTTATTCTTTAAATTCATTTACTGTGATGGTAAAAATGTCAAATAAGTTTTCTATCGGTGAATTTTAAAAACATAAGAAATTGAACAACATATGACGAGATCTCATGGGAGACAACAGTCAGAACAGGAAGTCATTTCAAAGCCCAGTCTTTTCCAAAGAAGAAACTAAAAGAAATTAAAATGCATACCAAAGAGTGGAAAAATACTTGGATCAGACTATGCAGAAGGTATGAAATAATTGAAGTAGCTGCATTTAAAACTGATTCTCTTGCCGCAGAAGATTATGCAAGATCATAGCTGAGATTTAAATTTTAAAAATAATTTTTTTATAAATTTGTAACATTTTTTAACCTGATTCCTGCACAATTTCTCACTAATATCAGTGGTATTGCCTTCTCTGTCCTGGTGTAAGTAACCAGAATGATTTAGGTAGCTCATTTCACCAATTAGGATTATGATTAGGCTTATAGTGATATGACATATCTGGAAGTGCTTCAGTAGCACATGGTTAATTTTCCCCATACATTTTTTCCAGGGAAAAAAAATATACAATTACCTAAACATTGTAATTCAAAGTGGGAAAACCCCCACTAAAATAGCAGCATTCCTCATTTTACCTTTATACCTCTTGCAATTAATTTGAAAAAAATCATTTGTTTCTCTTTGTTTCTCTGCATTCAAATTGAAAGCTTGGAACACCTTATTAACATCTAGCAAATGCACATTGTATTACATCTCTCAATAGATAAAATTTTCAGTGCTGATTCAAACTGTGCCCTTTCCGTACTGAAACCCTAGAGGAAAAAATCTTTTATTTATATATAATTGTACCAGTTGCAGCAACCGTGGTAAAGATATGCATTCATCTAAACTCCACCTCCAAAACTCTGAGATTTCAATTGTTCAGAAGCTTCACAAAATGTTCTTGTGTTTGGATTAATCTGTGGAGGCCATCTCTGTGTATAAAAAGCAATCTCATCTTGAAATCCAGTGGGTACCGCAACAACAAAGGGTAAACCCAACCAAACAAATTGAAAACAGAATAAAGAGATATAAAAAAAGTTGATAAAAAGATACAAACTTCTGGAGATAAATCTGACATTATAAAGAAGGAGGTGCATAACAGAACTTCAACATGAAACAGTGAAATGGAGATTGCTTCTTTTAGCTACTTTCTCCCCTTTTCACGTTGAATATGCTTCCTGGAAAAAACCTCTTACCACTTTTTTGCTGCGCCAAAGAACTCTACGATGTGCAAGTAATATTAAACCAAAAGCAGGCCAGGCTTATACACTGCAAACTATCTCTCATTGTATTATTCACATATGCCTAAAATATGCATATACCGTTTTCTTGTAATCTTGGCAAGTATAACTATGGGCTAACAACAAAATATATGGCCTGATACTCTATTTTTATAACAAATATACCTTCATTAAAGCCAATGTAAGACAGGCTCATGAACTGGCCTGCTTTCTCATAGAGAGCTCAATAGGAACAGAAGCTAGGAGTAGTGAGGAGTTTTACTATATACTATAACTGGCTCTTGATTATAGACATTACACACAATATTACGTAGTTTATAATATTTTCTCTTGTTTAAAAAAAAAAAAAAAAAACAAACAAAAAACCCCACACATCAAAACCAACCGAAACCCAAACACAGTGCCCTCAAATCCAACAATACCAATAAATCCAGGAACGTGTTCTTTGTTCCAAACTAGTATAGAAGCATCTGAAGTTTCATGAATTACTGAAGTCCTTCTCTCTATATCATTGTCTGGTATCCTTTTTTGAGGAAAATGTCACACCATCTGCTTTTGATTCAAATGACTTGTGAACTTGAGCTCTTTCATCTTCTGCAGTGGAAATCTTAAGCAGCAGTGCCCAAAAGAGCAATAATTAACCTGGGGTACGCATGTACACTCGTTCTCAGACCTGTAAAGGTATTTCCAGATATAAACTGTGGGGTGTAAAAGCCTCCTTTTGTTTGTTCAGAAAGGTGAGAAAATTGCTCAGACTGTGAGTTTGACTTCGAAGTCAGTTCTCTGTGGGAGAATAGAGCCGCTGTGACTTTATACAGCTACTGAATAAGCCAAATGTACACAGTTGACACTATAAATGTTAGGACTAACACATTTTACCTTTCATTCTTCTGCCTAATATGAATATACTAGAATATTACCCTTTTTTAAACAATAATTCAAATAATACTTTAAGAATGGTCCCTGATATATCATGGTAACTTTGATCTTGTATGCTCCCCAAATTCTTCAGAAATGAGATCTGTCACTAAAATGCAGCTCCATCTAGTCATACATTTATGTAGAAAGTAGATAATAGTTCATTAAAAGTAACATTATTTATATTAAATGTTAGTTTTATTAGAAATAACTTGCATCAAATTAAAAAAATTAACACCAGCTTTGTGATTGTTTGTACATTTCTTAATGATCTGGATATGACTCATATTCCACAAAGGCTATGTGAGGTCTCTTCCTTTTTCATATTAAAACATGAGAAAGATAGCATATCACATAATAAATCAACATTAATACTGAAATAGCATTCCAGCAATTCACCTCCAATTCTCCAAAATATAAGCACTGAATCTACTATTCTTCACAGCCATTTTTTTTGAGCAACCAACAAGAGTTGAAAATAAGCCCCTTAACAAATTATGGAATTTCTTTCCATAATGTTTTTCCAGGTTTTCCAAAAAAGCAATTAATTTTTTTTTTTTTTTTTTTTTTTTTTTTCAGCACAAATAAGGGAATCATCTGGACTTGGTAGAATCATTTTGGACAATCTTGCAATTCCTTCATTCCTTGCTATTTTCTTTAGGTCACTAGTTAAAACTGTGCATACAGAATCAATCTCTCTTGAAAAGCAAGCAGAATATTAATAATGGAAAAGAATCTCCAAGTTAGCTACAAAAGCATTCATGATTCCTACTCTCTTTTTGTGATCACTTCTTAAATTTTCTTCTGTATTGTCATATATTTTACATGTCACCTTCATACTGGATTAACTAATAGTTTTCTAGAGGTAGGAGATACAGAGTGCAGACACATTTAAATTTAAACCTGTCTAGTGATCCAGCAGATAGGTTGAAAAAGTTTGAGCAGGCAAAAATACCCTTTTTTACTTCACATTTACATCCGATACATTCTTTCACTTATGGCAACAAACAGAATATTCAATAGCTATTACAGTAAAAGCTAATAATTTAAATCTTTAAGGTACAGTAGGGTAGGTAATGGTAGATTCTCCATAAAAACTTTGAGTCAATGAGTTTACAAAAATTATACTCACAGTCTCACCTACAAAAAACAATGGTAGGATCAAGCCTAATACATCTGTATTTAAGCATCTAAACAAACTGCAACTCAAAGGATTTCAGGCTAAAAATATATTATGTTGCTTAAATTAATATATTTGCATTGTGAATACTATGCTTACAAATTTAAACTAAGCATTTTCCCAGAATGAAGAAGATGACAATGCTTCTTTTGCTGGCTTATATTTTCATAGGTTAAAAGATAGTTAATTGTTGATATCTACCTTGGAACCACATATTTATCATGTTTTTATACATAAATTTTCAATTTTCACTTCAACATGAATAAGAATGCTTTTAATGCTTAGTAAAATAGCAAGTATTAAGGTATCTCAATATCCCACTGAGCTAGATATTTACTCACTTGATAGAGACAAAGTAGAAAAACAAACACCACATTTGCAAAAAATGCTACAGCAATTACCTATCAAGAGCCATGATTAGAAATTAGGTATTCTGCTGCTCAGTATTTTGCTGGAAACCAACAATCAGAGTCCCTCATTTCACTCTCTATGATTCACTGAATTTTTAGTATAATGTAATCATCATGAAGTACTCATACAATTAGAGACTTTTAACTTCATTATTACTGATAGAATTTGGACTAATTAATAATTCCCAAAAGAACACTTAGCATAATCTACATTTTGACAATAGAGCATGAAAATGAAAAGAATAAATGTATGCACATTTCCAGATGTATTTGAATTAAGATTGTGACATTCATAGTTTGTTATATTCATTGCTCAGCATTTATATAAACTGCTCATAGAGCACAATAAAAATAATTAAAATTAATGAAACCAAAAGAATACACGGGGGAACAGATGTCAATGTCAATTGTATTCCCTACTTAAAAAGAAACCTGAAGTCAGAGGTTTTAATTTGATATTTGATTTACATGATGGCTGACTGGTGCATGATTAATTGATACAAGTTAACTTTCTTATTTTCCTGCTTCTTAAATGCTAGTAAGAGCTTACCAAAATGAATTAATTATTTATGAAAGAATCCTGTGTTAACTTCTACATGTCAATACAAAGTAGTTCCTGTAATGATGGAATGTGTAAAACTTTAATTTCTTAAAATAAAATTCTTCTGGCTGATCTGACAATATTATGGCTTCAGGTTTAGATAAAGGCAAGCAAGTTGGTCTATATCTAATACATATTTATTTTAGCTGTATGTTTACTATGTGGTCTGTATCTAAAACCAAGTTTGAGTCCCTAGCTCAGATATTTCAAAGGCCTTTTTCTGAATTACGTTCTGTAACTTCAGTAAATTCTTTGGATATAGGCTTGAATCCCAAGCTTAGAATAAAAGACTTGGCTCTAAACTTGTGTTGTGCCCATACAAGAGTGTTTTCCTAGAGTTTGAGCACAATAGTATTTCCCTAGGCTATAAAAAATGTATCATAGGGTTTAAACTTGAATTAAACCTTTTCGAAGACAGGCTTATGAGGTGCCATGTAACCCTCATGCTATATACAGGTAAGGATTAAACTGATAGAAAATGTTAGTTGCAACTAATATATAATAAGGTATAAAAAGAATTACGAATTAGAGCTATGTCAAATCACTCCAGCTAAGGGTAAAGCCTAAATTCATCATTGGAGGCAAGGAATTAAGGCTGCCAGTATTTCACTACCAGGCCTAAACTTGCATTTTAGACTCCCCTTAGCCTGCAGTTTAAAGAAATCACACTGAGCCTAGCTCATGCCTGACATGAGCTAGGCCAGCCATTCATGATGCCAAGTCAACATATCTTTTCTTATTTTCATCACAACGCTACATAGTAGAAACTGAAGATAAAACTTAGACTATTTCCACTACGTACTTTGACAATCTAGCTGATCTAGCATGCGAATGATCTGGAAACAGTTACAAAAGCTTAAAGCACCCAAAACTTCTATTTGACATTAATTTGGATTTGATTCCTAAACTGCTTAAGAAGAATGCAGAATCACCTCAGTGCTGTTTTGAAAGATAAACTTACATATATAGATACATAAAAACAACTAACCACTGATAAGCAATGCTTTGGAAGATTATAAACAAGCTAACAGGGAATTATATCTCTACCTCAGAGCGTTGCTTTTTATCTCCTGTTTTTCAAAGTTATCATCTGGGATGTCCTTTTCAAACTATTTTATCTCTCTGCATATGTGTATGGCAAAATTTTACATAGCTGTTGCAAAAAAACTTATGAAGTCAGAAAAAATGGTTCCAAAAATAATCCACAAGTGGCTCCAAAAAAAGATCTCCTTCCCATTTAGGAAATGAACACATCTAAGAAGACTCATTTAAATTGGCCTATTATTAACTTCAACCTTCGTGTGAAGGGTTTGATTACTCTCATCGGCAACTTTTGAAATTACAGTCCTGTGCACAAAAATGAATTTGCAGAGGACTTGATCTTTTAACTTTTATATTTTTGAATACTTCCTTCCCCAAAGCTGTATGCAAATCAAGCATGCTTTTCACCCAATCTGCAATTCTTTTATAAATGAGCAGCAGCAATGGTATATACAGATAAACCCAGAAGCTGCACACTTAGCTTTCTAAAATTTGGCTCACAAGTGTACGCAAGTAACATATATTGATCTACATCAGCACTCTGTTTCTCTAGGTAGTTAGCTACTGTTGCTTTCTTGAATTGCCACAGATTTGCCACATCACACTGCACTGATAAAGAGACTATTCATATTAAATGATGTTTCAAAACCAGCTGACATGGTGTCCTATGAGATCTCTTAATAGTCGTAGAAAATATCGTTCTTAACATGAATGTAAAAGTAAGTATAAAACTCATAACTTCATTTGACTGTTCACCAAGATGTCATCCAGATTTAATAAAGAGGTCGCCATAGTCCAGATTTCTGAATAAATGGATTCGTTCCTCTGATTCTACAGTTCTGGGCAATCCAGTTATTGCTTGCAATTTTACATGGCCTTGACTTAAATTGTCAATTATTGCTTTGCTCAATTGCCCAATTTAAAGGACTCTTCATTTTGCCACCAAAGCATTCATAAATAATGCTAAGCTGTTTTTCCTAATGAATGGCAAAGCCGTGTAATTCTAGATTCCAGTGAAATTGAAATTGTCTTCTGGAAGCTGTTTTGTCTCATTTTCTCAAGCCAGTGAAGAGACTAGTCACACTATCTTATAAACTGTATACCTCCATGAATGATTTTGCAAGACATCCCATTGACAAGCTTGCTTTTCAAGCTGGTTTCCCTACAGTATTAACCATCTTGAACATCATCTGCTTAACCCCAACCTGAAATCCTGTCATTCTGAGAACAGCTCTTGATAAGAGTTCCTGATGGAAAAACAAAGCAAAACAAAAATCTTAACAAAAAGGCAGCGCTGAAAGTCTTCTAGATTCATAAACATTTAACAAACTGAAAAAAAAAATCAAATTCTAGCTTTGTTTCTAAACAGTTTTTGAAATAAAAAGGGGGGGGGGGAGACAGGGGAGGCAAAAAGAGGCAGAATTCTTCTGCAGATCAAACTTGGGGCAATGTCCTCCTTCAACTGAGGTTCCTCTATTTGGTTTTGAATTAATTCTCAGAACCAGTACTACTGTGCTTGCTACAACTTATTTTCATTCATTAGTGATTTAGATATTGTGCTAAAATGTCAGGATACACATAGACAGCAGCATACAGACAGTACTCCTCTTGACAAAGCGGTCACAGACAGATGCTTTTCTGATGTTTTACTGTCAATCAATATAATGAATGAGCTAACCATCGATGGTTTCTGAAGCATGCTTGAATACATATAAAGCCACTTACACAAGTACAGAGAGGACTCTTAGTTCTGAATTAGGTCATTCATTTGTCTCAGTTTCAAAAAAATTGCAGAGGGGAGAAAAAAAAAAAGCAATTTCATTGCCTGGGGATGCAGAGATGCTTGAAAGAGAAACAGAATACCTGTTATTAGTTATGCATGTATAAATTAGAAGGAATCTGCTCTGAAAATGTTATGTATTGAGCTACTAAGAAAATGCCTAACTGATGCCAGAGGCAATGCATTATCCATAACAAAGCTGCATATGTGATTCAGTGCTGTGCTAAGCTAATTTCCTGTAGTGCCCCATCCTGTGTAAACTACCCCTCAGAATTTACACCACAAAATGTGTGATTTATTTGCTTATCTTAAACTCTATGCAGCAGGAGAGTGACCAGCAATTTTTGTGTTGCTCAGAGTAGAAAGACATTAAAGTATGCCGTTTTAACCACAACGCTGAACATTTCCATGGTGCTTTTGTCAAATGAGCATTAGTAGTTAAGTTGCATGAACCCCTTATGGGATACATGAAAGATTTGAATGCTAAGAAATATGGACACTTCATAACACTGTATAACACTGTATAACAGCAGAAAAACATGTCCAATGATGATAGATACCACACACTATTGAAACTATGTTTAGATTACATGGTTGAGAAATTTTTATTTGAAATATATTAACTGAGCAGAAATTTTAAGAATACTGTTTTTTCCAGTAGTCATTTTCCCAGATTATGGAGGATTTTCCTAAAGAATCATAGATAAACTCAGGCTGAAGGGACTTTAGGAAATCATTAGTCTAACCTCCTGCTCAGAATCACCTATGAGATCAGATCTGATTGCTCAGATCCTCGAATTTCAATTTAGGCCCACTTTACCTTATCCAAACAGTTCGTAAAGAGCTTGGTTTCATCCTTTTGGCAATCAAATAAGGGGTATTGGAAAGCTGGATATTGGTTAAACCTCACCAATGTAATCTCTTCCCCGGACTTAGCAAGCCCCAGTCATTTGGCTTCTCCTCACAGACCACGTGGTCCAGCTCCAAACCATCCCGGGGGGGTCTTCCCTGAACTCACTCATTTCCCAATGCCTTTTTTGTACTGAGTGAAGGCACAAAACCTGGACACAGATTGTGGTCTACAGAGTACTGTGTAAAGGGGTATGATCCCTTCTTGCAGCCTTCTGGCTACCCTGCTGTTCGTGCAGCCGGGGATGCTGCTGGCCATCTTTACTTCCAGGACTCACTGTTGGTTCACACACAGCTTGCTGCTTCCCATGACACCCAGGGTGCTCTCCACAGAGCTGCTCCCAGGCAAGCTCATTGCCAGGATATGTGATTTCAGAGGTTCTTCTTTCCCTGGTGTGAGGCTGAGCATTTGTCTCACAGTGCTGAATTGTGTGGTGTTCCTGTTTGGCCTGTTCCTTTAGTCTCTCTGGGTCCCACTTAATGCTCTGTCCTCAAGCATACTAGCTGGTCCCTCCAATTTGGTGTTATCTGGAAACCTCAACAGAGTGCACTCTGTGGCTTCCTCCATTTCATTAAGAAATATGTGAAACAGGACTGGTGAAAGGATACATCTTAGAGACCCTTGTGATACTCTGCTTTTTACTGTTTGCCAGCCAATGTATGATCCACTAACTATGGCCCTTTGAAAGCAACCATCCAATCATTTCTTTTACCTATCTACTTAGTCACCCATTCAGATGATAATATCCTAGCTTACATACAAAAACATTGTAGTAGATAATGTCTAAAGCCTTGCTCCATTTGAGATAAATTATATTCTCTCTGCTTGCTGACAAATCCATACAGATCGTCACAGAAGGTATTCAGGCAGCTCAAGCACGATTCACCCTCAGCAAATCCATGCTGACTAAACCCAGTACCTTCTCTTTAATGTTCTCAGAACAGTGCATTAACAGGACTTGCTGCATGGTTTACCCAGTAGCTGAGATGAGCTGGTCTAGTCTTTAGCTCCCTAGATCATCCTTCTGACTCTGTGAAGATGTGTGGGACATTTGATTTTCCTCCAATCATTTCTTACCTTCTGTAATCTCTCTGACTTTGCAGAGATGATACAGAATAGCCATACAGTGGCATCAGAGGCTCTCTTGCAACCCTTGCATACAGCACACTGGGTTTTACAAACTTGAGTAGAGTTCTCTCAGGTAATCCCTTTCTCAGTCCCTGTTCAGCTGATAGTTGATCTCATCATAAAGGTTCAAGAGGTATATACAGTTCTGTGAATTCTCTGTGTTCTGTCTCTAGCTGTTATTTCTTTTGAACACACTGTGGTTCATCATTGTAATTCTAGTTCCACAATGCACCATGAAATCTGTAAGTGGCTGAAAAATATAGGGCTGAATTGTGTTTGCTGTAGGTACTACAGGTGTGGTTTCTATGAGAAGATACCAGAAGCTTCCCCAATGACCAATAGAGCCAAAGCCAATTGCCTCCAAGGCAGACCCACCATTGGCCAAGGCTGCACCTACCAGTGACAGTGATAGCACCCCCTGGATAACTTTAAGAAGGGGAAAAATGTTGCTGAACAGCAGTAGCTGGAAGGAAGAAGGGAGAATATGTGAGAGAGACATTCATGTCCTCCTACAGTCCACGGAGGTCCATAGTGGAGTAGCACTTGCAGCCTGTGGAGGACCCTACACTGGAGCAGAGGAATGACTGAAGGAGGCTCTGATCCCATGGGAAGCCTGCTCTGGATCAGGCTCCTGGCAGGACCTGTGGCCCTGTGTGACAGTTCCTTAAGAACTGCACCCATGGAAGGGATCAATGCTGGAGCAATCCATGAAGAACTGCAGCCCGTGGGAAGGACTCACATAGGAGTTCATGGAGGACTGTCTGCTATGGGAGGGATTCCACGCTGCATCTGAGGAAGAGTGTGAGAAGTCCTGCCTTGAGGATGAAGGAGCAGCAGAGACAATGTGATGAACTGACCACAGCCCCATTCCCCATTCCCCTATGCTGCTGGAGCAGGAAAGGTAAAGAAAATCATGAGTAAAGCTGAGCCTGGGAAGAAGGGAGGGGTGAGGGGAAGGTGTTTTAAGATTTGTTACTATTTCTCATTATCCAACTCTGATTTTATTAGTAATAGGTTAATATTAACTCATAATAAATAATTTCCCCATGTTGAGTCTGTTTTGCCTGTGGTGTATGCTTGCATACTTGGCACAGCCCTGTTCTTATCTTGACCCACTAACTTTTTGTCATATGTCTCTCTGACTGCTCAGCTGAGGGGGGTGCAGGGTGTGATACAGGTACAATTTTCTGTGACAATCTAGTACTTTCAAAATTCAAAATAACCATTTAATTTAAGAATCAAAATCTGACTGGACACAGTTCTGAGCAATCTGCTCTAGCTGACCATGTCTGAACAGAGAAGGGGAGCTAGAGTAGATGATCTCCAGAGGTCTTTTCCAACCTCAGTGATTCTGTGGGTCTATCAATCTACTTTCTACTTTAAAACAACTTCTGCAGGAGCAATCTAATAAATTCTACTTGCACCAATCTATCACTGCCAGACAAAGAAGTATGTCATTAGATGTTTTTTTTTGGCATCTATAAAAATAAACCAGGATGGAGTAGCAACATTTTGGTTGCAGAGAATAACACCAATGGTGCTTAAACGTAAAACTATAACAGCAAAAAAAACCCAGTATATATATCAGAGGATATGGAGCCTTGGTGTGTCTATATGTAAAGTTCAAGGTTTAGTTTACCACTTCATAATAACTCCTGAAGCGCTCTGAAAAGTTTGAAAGTTTTTTTTCTCTTAAATTGGCTGGGAAGGAATCAAGAGGATATTTCCAAAACAGTATTGTTGTCTCATAAGTGATATACTGTCACTTGGGAAAGACATTATTGCAATTGTTATTGATGTTAGCAAAATAAGAGGACTGGACTTTCCTATACCATTTCAATCCAACCAGTATGAAGCAAGACCCTATAATCATGCAAGTTTAGCAGAACCAGGTGAACTAGCTATGAAAGATATGATGTAAGACCAGAAATCTATATGAAAAACTTTGCCTTGGTCAGGCTGTCAACAGAATTTAAAGATTTTCGAAAAAATCTTTTTTTCCCACCTTTATAAACAATAAAGGATTTAAAATACTTTGATATTTTTTACTCTGCATCATGTGATATCAGTGATAAAATTGGTCACTCCTTAAAAGATGTATGCTCCACCTGTAAATCCAAAATGTGACTAAGCATTAATCACTTATCAGTGGAATATATAATGTTGTTTATCTAATGGCTTTTTTCACAATTTTATGGTACATTCTTATCATTGTACTATGCAGCATCATTACAGTGAAACTTCAAAGCCAAAAAGAATGAATATAACTTAATTAGTATTCATTAATATCATCAAGAACTTAAAAACTGGTTTATATTTAATTATTCCATGTGTTTACATATTTAAGAGTCACAGGACATACAGTATATTATAAAATACAATAACTTAAAAAGTAATATAGAAAGTCATAGTTATAGCAACAATTCCTATTTTGTGGAAATAGGGAACTCAGCAAAAATAATATAATCAAGCAGAAGGGTTAAAAGAAAACTGCTTAACAAAGTTGGTCTTTTTTAAATTTGAAGATATTCACAGGAGCAGTTTAATTTTATTAAAGAGAGAGTGAATCTGTGTGGATGTGTATGTGCACACATGAGAGAGGAATACTGACTAATATAATCACTACCTTGGGAAAGGCATTTGATTAATTAACTAACAAGCAATTAACATAAATAGTCTAAACTATTCTGTATTTCTGACTTAAGAGCTACTGTTTGATTAGACTGTCATGGAAACTGTCAAATGTGATCTGATTAGTACTTAACAAAGACTTGCTTTAAGAATACATAGTCTCTATACAATAACAAAATCAAAGTCCCAGAGGACAGAATTAGAGATTATTATCTCATTTTTTGATGAGAGTGAATTGAATTATTAGTCATTAAATCTTCCTGAAAAAAAGTTATGACTACTTCATTTTAAATTCATACAACTAACATTATTACTGGCATCCAGTCTCATACTGATTACTCTAATAGAATGACTTACTGCCGAAGTTAATAATTTCTAGAGGTTCTGCTGATAGCCTTGAAGTTTGGTTCATTTTGTTTTGCCAACTACACAAAAGTTAGACATTTGACATTTTTGCCTTCCCATCACACACCTATTACAGATACAATGCTCTCTCAAAACTGGATTATCTACTATGCATACTACTAGCTATGGGGTCAGTGAGTGATACAAAGGGCATTAAAAGTATAAATAGATACTGAAGGAAGGGCAGACTGCCTTCAGCCAGTCAGCCTGCTTTACAAAAGGTCTTCCAAATCCATGCAAAACACTTGGGTCTCATTCCTGCTACTATCCTTTTGCTGGGAGAAGATTAAATGGGGCAGCAGACTAAGGACATTGTACATTTGTATTCAGAAACAGCACCTGAGCATTGAGTGGCTGGGAACAGCAGGTCTCAGATGACTCTCGCGCTTCTCTCCAGTTAGACACAGCTCAATTAAGAGAACACCTCTCACTTTCCAGCAGCTGCAGAAAGAAAATTAGCAGCTCTTGTTTCTATTGCATAGTACTGACAACCACACCTCAGTAGTGTCAGAAAAAGGGTTCTAGAGCCTAAGGAAGGACTAGGCAGCTAGTTGTCCATTGTTGGACCCTTTGCTGTGGTGGCAGCACCAGTGACACCAGCAGGGGTCACTTAGAGCTTTATCTGCAAGCTGGACAGACTCTAGCCTGGCCTAACCAAGAAAAATTATATAATGTAGAAGGAAGGCGTACCTAAACTCAGTAGATAAGAGCATGGCCTCCTTAAAGGCACAGCTATGCTCCTGTAAGGGTAATTGCTCTGTGCAATAGCCACCTACTCCAGTTATACAGGGTGGAAGAAATGGAGAAAAGGAGTCCTAGAGGGTGATAACCTAATAGGAATAGGATTAATTCCTTCAAACTAGCGTATATTTCTTGACAGATTTCAAGCACAAAGAAAGGCTTTTGTGTCACATTCAGTAAAGGTGGGTGCTATCACCAAGAAAAAGATTAAAGACAGAGAGGGAATGAGAACTAGGTGCAAGCAATGGGGACTAGTGTTCCAAGCATGGGGGTTGTTTAGCAGCAAAACCAGGAGACAGAACAGGACTTTCTAGACTTTAATATTTTCTAGGAAACCTATTTATCAAGTGAACTTTAATGGCTTACAATCAACCCTATCTCAAAGAAGGTATACCTGAAAAACTCAGAATTGGGCAAGTTCTGTCACTGACCTGTTGGATAAAAATAAACAAGTAATTTCTTTTTTGTTCTTCCTTAGCTTCACAGACCAGAGCATCTGCAAAATGATGCCTGCTCTCTCTTTTGAGCATATCAAGTCCAATAGAGAGCTACATTATTCATGCTTCCAGTACTTGAAGGACTTCTTGTACCGATAGATGTTTTTGGTTCTATTTTTATAGAGTTCCATTTTTAATGTATACATTTCTCTCTCTTCTTCATTGCCTGGGTGATCCTGATTTATAAGTGCTGTAGGTCAACTATAAAGTTTTTTTGATTTTCTGAGATCTCTCTTTGAAAATGAAATGGCTGTTTTGAGGAGCAAAAATTGACATAGAGCACAGAAAAAAGTGGAACACAAATAAATAAATGCATCCCTGTAGCCATAGAAGGATGATGATGAGGGTTATCAAAACTAGATATGACCTTTATTTTCTCTGCTTCTGGCAATTTCTGGAAATCAGAAAGCTTTGCTGCAGTTACAGCTGAAAACCCAAAGGCATATATGTAGCTCATGCAGTGTTTCCATACTGAGCTGCTTCAAAGCTAGGGAAGTTTTTATTTAAGAATTCAAGCTAAGACAAAAATAATTCCTGCACACTGAAGAGGACCTTAAAGCAGCATAAGAGGTATTGACTAATAATAAATAAAAATTGAAGCAGTTTGGGCAGATCTGATCCTTACCTGCATGTGTCGGTTGCACAATAAACCAACAAATCTGATTGTGAGGTGTCTCAAAATATATGACTATGGTGTTACTTTTGATTAGAACAGAACGCAGGCAATGATCTTTTCAATATCATGTTGAGCCAGTAGAAGATTGTCTGATCCTTTTTGACCTTCTTAATGTTTCATAATTCCTCCAGCAATTTCCTCCAGCAATTTCCTCCAGACTTTTTACTAGCTTTACTTTCACCTTCAATTAGGTCATTCTCAGCAAAAGTCAAATTAAAATACTGAGCCTGAGCAGCATCTAGCATATTTTAACCGTTACTTTAGTGAAAAAAAATTAAAGCTAGAATAACACTTACAGTGATCAGCCTTCGTTTTCCACATCACTACAAAAATGAATAGAGTGTTACCTTAGATGATTTGGAAATGATCTTTACCAGCAGTTCTTATTTTAAAAGACTGTATTCCTTATTATGAATTATTGATGTATGAATTGTGAAATTTCATCTTTAATGTTGAACTGCAGGTATATTCTGGGGAGTAAACTTTACTAATGAAACTGAGTGTGCTCAGATTCATTTACTTGTCTTGCTGTTATAATAGGTCATTTAGTTTTTCAACAGTGATTTTATGTTTGAATTTCTTACATAGATCTGAAAAAGCTGTGAGTAAGTAAGGAAGTGCTCCACTCTTACTTTGCTTTCCATTCCACAGGAACTCTATGACTAGCAAGGGCAAAGAAAGAGGAAAAGACAGTTTCAATGGTCTGTGTATTTCAGTTGGGAAAGTCCCTTTCATTCCTTCTTTCTCCTCTAAGAACACTAATAAATGCAGTATATAAAACAAAATCTTGTGACCTTCAATATTGTGGCTCAGTTATTGTCTTCTAAGGGGAGAAATGGAAGATTACCTAGAATTAATTTTACTACATTTAGATGGAGTTTCACAAAGTAGGTACAGATAAACTAATGAATATTTCAAAATGAATTATTGAAAAAATTACCTCAGCCTAACCCAATCAGTTACCTTTATGAATCAAATGCCTTTATGACTCCAGGAATCATGCAAAGGTTAGGTGCTGTTGCAATCTTTCAGTATATTACACAAGTTGATGATCAATTTTTGTCATTAACTCAAAAACTTTTGATGGTTAAATTTTATATAAGCTGTTTCTAGAAAATATTGGTATCAACACTTGTCACCAAATCATTTCACACCATATCAGGTGTTTCTCATCTTGCAAGGATTTGAAACAAGATAACATTATATAAGTAGAATTCTACATTTAACTAAAAATTAATGTAAAATTTATATATATATAAAATATATGTCCATTTGGATCAAACTAGTACTTCTGCATGGTTAGCACAGATTTAATATTTACGATCATGGCATCACAACATCAGGAAAAATACTGGTAACTGCTAAAAGAAAGTATAAGCAAGTCAGTGTAAAAGGTGATGGATCTGTGATATTCATTATACTATCTAAGTGAGCCACCTGTTGAATGCAAAGTTTTTTTTCCTGTTTACACAAAACAGTAAAAAAGGATTTGGAGGAAATCAAAGGCAAACACACTATGTTGCAAAATAGAAAATAATGCAGCAAGAAATTAAACAGAGGCAAGAAGAAAGATAAACTTAAATCATATAAGTTGCAGCAATAAAATAGTGCAGACACAAACCATAGAAAGTAGACACCTTTCATAATGAAATGTAAGCTAAAACTAAGTCTCACAGATAACAAACAAAACAAAATTAACAGCCTATTGTTGAAGACCTAGATTAAATGAAGTAAAAAAACTCTACTCTGAATCCAACTGACTCCAGTTTTACAGAAATAGGTTTAGAAAATACACTCAAGTCTTATCCTTCAAGAAAATTTTGCATACGTACGAATCATCCCTACATCAAATGAGAAATCTCACCATTGGTTTGCTGGCTTTCTCCCCATACTCTTTCACCAATGTTTTTTACACTTTTCTCCAACCCCATAGCTCATTGTCCTGAACATATCCTCCCTTTGAAGTTGAGAGGATTTTATGACGAGTCATAATTTACACTTATGCAAATTAAAATAGTTATGCAAATTATATGCACTTTACTGTGAAAATTTAACAAAAATCTATAGAAGACTTTAAGGAAAATGAAAAGACAGCTATAATGATGTAATGCTTTGTGTGCAGACATTAATGTGATGTCTTTTTGCTAACATCTGAGCTCTACCTTTCACATCAGTCATATTTCTGGGAAAAAGATGCTCACATTTCAGTATAAAAGAGTGTAGCAAATTATAATTGGGAAAATAGTCATATAACTTAATAGTGGTTCAGCTACAAAAAAAAGGCAGAATGACATAGTGTTCACATCCTTGTATGCTCCATATAAATTGCCCCAAATGAATTATGAGTTTTTCTTCATGAGCTGGAGAGAATGTGGAGGCATAGGACAATTTATGCATATTTGGAAGCAACATCCTTCAAAGAACCACTCTGGAAACTGATCAGGAAAACTGTATGTAAAATTATATTATAGAAAAGGAGCTTTTACCTTCAGCTAGGGTCCAGTATTCACAGAGTCTTTAGCAATCTGACACTTTGTCTACACTGGGGAACTGATGAGTTAGCCTACTTCTCTTCTAGTAGTGAGAATCTCTCTTGCTCCTCCTTGCAAATGAAAAATCACACAAATGTGTGGGCCATACCAAAGATGAAAAACACCCAGCCTTGAAAGGAAATAGAAGTAACTGTCTATTAAAAATAATTATTCACTTTAATTATCCTGCTGTAACTAGCATCTCTCTTTCAAGTTTGAGGGAAGCTTTTGCAATCTCAAGGGAATCTACCAGTTTTTCTTTCCCAAACGCAAGTGTGACAGCCTAGGAATTTGTGGCATTTGGTTTTGTACTCTGTAGAACTCACTCTTTTAATTTGGCCAGTTTAATGAGAATAGAATTATTTTTTTCTTAGTTTCACAGGGAAGTATAATATGCACTTCCCTATACAGTCTCCAGTTCAGGAGAACTAAAGGAAGGTGCATTTCCAGTGGGGAAAACTCAGGGAATACATTCAAATTAGCACAGCCTACACAACCTTACTATACAATTCTTCCTACTGAAGACCCTTTTCTAAGGATGCTAAATCAGTCAGAAACCTAATATGAGAACCCAAATCTTTGTACTGCACATACAGTCAAGTCAACGTCAGCTTACACTGAACCCAGCCCACTGGGCTTTGTGGTAACACAGCCACTGAAGAAGTTGCTTGTTTTCAGTCTCATGAGAGTCAACTTTGTAAAGAACAAATAAAGATGGGGATCTTTTTACCATTTGTATACTAAGGTAAAAAAAAAAAAAAAAAAAGAAAAAAAAGACAATTATAGCTGCTTTAGGATCTGACCTTTTCCCCTGAGAAAAGAAAAGGTAAAGAAACAAACTTGCTTCAAACAGAGCAACATTTATACCTAATTTTCACTACTGCATCAAACAGGTCTTCACCTATTTGTTGGAAGTGGACTCATCTAACATCAGCAACTCCTTATTCTGCTTTTCATGGAGACTTATAATCACGATGAAGGAAACAATCTTGTATCTACACTGATCCTCATTAAAGTCTTTGAAGCACAATCAGAACCAAGCTGCCTCACAAGAGATGAAAATGACAACACTTGTAAAAATGCTTACTGAAATTCTTCTCGTCCAGTTTGAGTTCTTCTGGGTTAATATTTGGTTCTGCAAAACAAAGTTTCTCCCTTTCCTCCACTCTGTACTCACAGTTCTCTGTACTCACTCTGTACTTCACAGGAGAAACTCAAAGTCTCTCCCTTTCCTACACTCACACTCAGTTCTGCTGTGTGACATAAAATCATCGTATGGTATGCAACTTCTTTGGGTGGGTTACTGAAACTGGAATCTATCTCTCATCTGTAGACAGAGATAGGTCCACAAAGTAGTTCAGATATAAAAGACTAAATGCTCTTCATCAGGATCCACTCTTCCTCTCCCCCGTGACTAGAGAGGACCTACAGTGATCACACATCTAAGGCACTTCAGCTGTGAGGCTTGATGCAGGCTGCCTATCTACATGCTTAAAAGACCCATTTCCCTGCATTACAAAAACATATATCAGACTTAAATTTTTTTTAGTGACTATATTTCAAGTTGGAATGATAACTTGAGATACATATTTTGGAGTGCTAAATTTGAGTAAGAAATGAACCAGGACTATGGAAAAACTACTAGAGGAGGCCTCGTCAGCTCCTTCTGTTTCTCCACATCTGCAATGAAAGTATTCATCTTTTATACATGCTATCATTGTTCTTGTCAACAACTCAATATTTAAGCAACTGAAATTGAATGCAGCTGAACTTCTGTTTTATTTGCCCTCATGCAACTTCTACTGAGTTTTTATTTTTAATTTAACACAAACAAAATTGACTGTGCCTTTTTATGCAGGCAAAGCTCAGCCTCTGCACCTTCAACTGCCTCTTTACCTGTAGCTTGGGTTCACAAGACATGAAAACTGCAGTAAAATGCAATTTCCTCTGAATAGCAGCCTATGAAAGAAGAAAAGGATTTGATTAGGGGAGACAAAGAGATAAGGTGTCAGTTCCCATTTTGAAATGAGTTGTCAGGAGACAATACTTGTGGAGAGATACTGAATGAGCATATTTCAGTTCTAACAGGTTTACTCCCTGCAGTTCCACTAAAGAATAATTATAACGTCTAGTAATGACCCAGGGAAGGCCTGTATAAATAAAAAAAACCCTCACACTTTAAAAGGGGCACATCCTTCAGTGACTGTAATTTGTGTTAGTAAAGAGCTAGAAAGAAATACATTATTTTCTCATTACCTTCCTAACTGGTTTGCTATACAGACCAGAAACCTAAAAATTAAACAGTGTATAAACAGCATTAAATCGTGCCAGGTTTACTTTACAAATCCCCCTCTCTTGCTTTGCCTTAATTTTATCATTAAAAAGGAATATTATGCATTGGCTTTCTCTTGCAGCTTCACTGTACAGCTTTTATAATGACAGATGTGCCAATTTTGCAAGCTGCAAACATTGCTCAGCACTTTCTTTGCCAAAACCGATTTCAAGGGGTTTGTAACATAGCTTGGGATTAAAAACTTTGTTATATAAAAGAGTCAGCCTCAAACATGGAAAGAAATGAAACAAAACCTAAGAAGCACAGTGGCTAAAGAAGAAAAATACAAAATTTTTATTCAAGCTTTCAGAGCTACATGGTATAGAATTGAGTGGCTGATAGTTTTCTCCGAAACATCTCAAACCTTTCTTTGTTTCCTCTACTTTAATGGAATTAATGACTCCTGAACAGGAGAGAAACACCTCACCAGTGATTTTTTCTTAAACTCATGTGCTGGACTTGTGTACTTGTTATAGGCTAAACATTCGCTTGTATAAAAATGTGACCCTTGCCACTAGCAAGTACCCCAGCAAGTCAGACCATCAGGTTTCTTCCCAGTTTCTCCCTTTGTATTGAAAACAGAACCTCTGCCATTTATAATTCATGGGGGACCACAATAACCAATTTAACACATGGTTGGAAGTATCATTTATTAAATATGCACAGATTTTTTAGTGAAAGAGCAGCTGAAAATTTATTCAGTGTAGTATTACAAGACAGAAGATTTTTGTGCCCATTCATGTATGCAGTTTTGATTCATATGTCTTATTTTGTCCTTTTGACCGTTACATGCATTTCAAATACCAGCCACTTTGCTGTGGTACCTTGCCTGCTATGCACAGGCAAAGCAATCTATGTGATGGCTTTACTCACATTTAAAAGTACCTTATATGATCAAACAACTAGTGAACATGGGCTACCACCCCATCAGTAACTAATATTTTAGCTAAAGCCTTTTTGGAAAATTATGGGTGTTTATACCACATATTCAAATTTGGAAGCCAAAAAATTAAATGAAGATTGCCTGGAAAATGCAACTAATAAAATAGTACTGATTTCTATTAAAATACATCAGTGAGAGAAGGGAGACCAAAACCCTGAGCATCTTGATCTGATATCACAGCTGACCCTGCTTTGAGCAACATGAACTACAGACCCTGTGAAGCCCCTTCCAACTTGAATTATTATGTAGTCCTGTAGAGAAATGATCCACTACTTAAAATGGCAGCTAGATCTTTCACTTACTTAGACAACCCAGAAAGTATCACATAAAAAGATCCAGAGAGAGAGAACAAGTTGTTCAAGCAGAATCACATTTGGGCTTCGGAGAATTAAAAATCACACCATAAAAACACTTATGCCAGTTAAAAATCACAGAAGGAGAAACCTCTGTGCCCACACAGTTGATCTGCACTGAAATCTTGGCACAATTGATATCAGAAACAATTGCAAGAATAATACCACTGAAGCTGATGGGCAAATCTAAGACACAGTTCACTGGAAAAAGTCCAATGTAATATATGTAATATAGCCTTTAGCAAGAGCAAAAGAGAAATGTCAGAGAAAGATATATTTGCAAACTAAGGGTCAGTTTTGTAGAAATGGTTTTGGCAATGATAAAAATTTTCAGATGATTAAATTTCTTATTTAAAAGCAACCACAAGAATTTCTTACAGAAATGACAGGTACTTCTACTGGGATTATAAAAAATATTTTATATACCTTTTCTTTATATTCTCTTTCTGTAAGGCTTCACTCTTTTACTTGCAAGAGTGATTCCTGATATCACAAAACTCACATAAGCTGGCAAAAATAATGGATCTAGATATAAGAAGCACAAATAACTATGGTGTAACCACACACTCTTACAACAACCTGGTTTTGGCTAATCAGGAAGTATGTGTCCCTCCTACCAGGCATGCACTTTCTGAGAAGGCAACACTTCCGTCCACTTTTCTACACTCTGCTCCAAACAGGACTTTTCAGAGGACCACAAGTTCATGAAATGGCTGCAGATTTAAGCACTCACAGCTTGATTTATGTTTATTTCTATTACAATTTATTTACATTTTCTTCTTGAAGTTCTGAGATGTGTCTAGTTTCTCACTAGTTTTTCATTTGCTGACTTGTTTTCAGCAAATCTTTATCACATCAACTCATAGTCAGGTCCCACACTGAATTTTTATAAAACTGCACTATGACATAAATGGTGTTATTTCAGCATTACAAAAGGAACCAGTATTTTATTATTTGAAACATGGCCATTGGTGTTTTGGAAGCACTTTCTAAAAATTACATATAATTGAAAAGATAAAGAACTGAAGAACATCACGGTTTCTGATGCTTGGTTGCTTTCTTTAGACTTCAGACTGGAAAAAATATTCATAATGACATATTCTTCTATATAACACAAAAAATGCTTAGTATGATTTTTTCCACTTTCCTCTCATGTCTCATTTTGCTTCAAGAGTCTCATCAAATACTTTGAATGGCTTTATTTTGAGAACTGGAACAAAAGTGATACAACTATAAAAAATTCATGCATTTATTTCCACTTTATAGGATGGAATTTTACATCTTAAGATATTTCTGTTTAGCATTTGTGAGATCATTGTAATTCCTTTCTCATTCAGTTGTTTGTTTAGATCCATTCCCCTTAATATTGAAAACAGTTTAACTAAAAAGAATGTTGCCAGTCTGGTATTCAGCAATTTTGCTGCTCTTTTTAAAATAAAGGACACCGTCTCCAACATTGCCACATTCCAGTCTTACATCAGTTATGGGAAAGTTATTGCCAAATCAACAGCTATGTAATGAAGAGGCATCTGAGAAGAGAAGCATAGGGATATTTCTGAATATGCACCTCTGTGCTCCTGAGATGAGTTTAAAAAGCAGGAATTTGCTGGTCATTACCGGTGAATTTGAAATCTTTGCTTTTTGCCCTTGTCTGTGACAACATTTGACAATAGTTTGAGCTAACCAGATCTACTGACACCACAGCATATTTAGAACAAGTTCTACGGATGAATGATGCTGTATTTCTGCCAGGAAAACAATACTTTATCTACATTCTTTCATGTGCCTAAATTTCCCTTTATGTGGACATGTTGAGACCAGTTAGGAAAATCCAAAAAAGCAGACTAATTTCCTGGCAGTGATAAGAAATTTATACTCATACATGTCTCTGGTTCTGGGGTAATTGACTAAACCCAGGAATCTTAACTAAAGCTTTTGAAACTGCCTCAGAGTGGTTTTCTGAAAATTAAGTTTGTTGAAACTTCTAGAATATGGGAATAAAAATTCACAAAGCATCTGAAGATTTGTTACAAATGGTTTACTGTTAAAGATGACAGCTGTAAAGTGGGACTCTGTGGGGGTCTGCACTTCATCAGTAATCTGGATGGTGGAATGTAGCCTACATAAAGCATAGGTACATTAAACATGTCAGAAAATTGGGAAGGATCACAAGTACACTGGAATTTATAGAGGCCAAGTAACTGTAGATAACTTGTATTACTATGTATGGATAACAACCTGTACATACCAAATGAGCAACAAGTGGTTAAGGCAGCAAGTCTTTAAAGAATATTTGGAAACTGCAAGCTGAGCCCATATCTGAAATGTAAAGCAAGCCAGGCAAATGGGCTGAGGCAGAGCAGAGTAGAAGCATGGAGGGGCCCTTCTGCTTTACTCAGCATTTGCATGGCTCCAAGCGAGGAAGCTTTGTTTCAGGCCAGGTACGAAGTGCTATGTTCACATAACCCAAATAGACCTTAAAAATAATCAGGAAAAAAGAAAGCATTCTATCTGCATTGTTGAAAGAAAAAGTTCTATACAAATCCTTGCACTCCTGAAGTATTCAAACAACTATAAAAAAGGGGGGAGAAAACTGTTGAAAAAAACATTCATATCGTAAAAGTAATAATCCATATCATAAGGCAAATATACAACACTTTTCCAAATCTGCCAAAGCAGAGAAATTATAACTAAACTAGTAGAAGGCATTTAAAACTAATAAGTACTTTACACAGCAGATAGTGACCATCTGGAACTTGTTGCAACAGAAGGCTGAGGAGGCAGATGTTTGCTGAATTTCAAAAAGAGGATGAGAGAAGTAAATGGAACTTCAAGCAGATAACAAAAGGACTGAACCCTTTAAGGAAATGAGGAATTTGACTTGGAAACTCTAACAGATCTGGGTGCTGGTGGAACACAAGGTCACAGAAAGCAGATATGCTGATGTATTCCTCCAACACAGAATTTCTCTGATGCAGTGGGGCATTTCTTATGTTCTTAAGATATGTGGGACAAGAACTTACACTGAAGTATCCTCTCCTTCCAATTACATTTTGTTACAGTAAAATTAGGAAAGCATAAGAACACATCCTTTTGGTTGTTAGGTAAGAAAATTATATTCATAAAATAACAGAGGTATAGTTGATTCTGCTCTAGGACTATGTTACAAGATGATCACAGACGATATCTCAGAAATATATATCCCAAATTTGAACATTATTTTCAGTTTACTGTCAGCAGTTTGCTCAAGAGTAGGAAAAGGTGGGTAAAATCATTTCAGATATTGGATATATAACTTTGGTTTTCTATCTCTGAGATTCTTAAACAAACACAAAACAATTAATAAAAAAGAAAGGTAACATGCAGCTAACAAACAGATATATTCCAGAAAGAGCTGTGTTCACTACTGCCATGATAAAGTGACATTACTGAAATAGTAAATGAGTGATGAGAAAGTTAATAGGAGGGTGATATCTTTTTAGAAGCTTTTAACAGAGTTTCTGTCTGAAATTTAATTGTACAGTCTGTATATTTGTGAGATAAGACAAAATAGACTTGTTAATGAAGAAATTATATCAGGAGAGTAAAAACCGTTTATGATGCAGATTACCTTGATATCTTTAAGAAATCTGGGACACTAGAGGAATATGATGCTAGTCAAGAGAATTTGTGGTATTTCCAGCCAAACCATAGCAATTACTGGCAGCTATATACATTTTAAAGGCAGAACAAGTTGTTAGATTTATAACCTATTTGTGTACAGTAAAATGAGGGAGGATTGGCAGAGTTGGTACATTCATGATTCTTAGTTCTAAGAAAATGCATAAAATAGTATTATACATCGCAAGTGATGAAATTGAAGGACGGAACCTTCTCTATTTGATGTGTATATAAAAGAACATTAATGAAAAACTGGAAGCTTAACTGGGAGTATCTCAAGGAGTGTGATTCTCGACTAGTCTTGCAAATAAAGGAAAGATGCATTTGTTGAATGCATGCCTTCCATTTTCAGTCCAGAAATTCAAACATGTTTGGAAAATGGGCCTGATGGCACAAGGAACAGCACATTTTCTATTTTAACTGGCAATGAATATGTAACTCACTGATGTATCAGGTTCCCTAAAGGATTCTCCATATATTTTATTAAATACTCCCCTAAGATAAAGTAAAATGTCAACATCATTAGCTATTTTGCTATTGATCATGAGCCTCCGTGGACTGTATTCCCTATAGGAAATTTTCATCATAGACTGAGGGTAGAATATTCTTTTCTTACATTCTGAATCCTGTAAATGTTTGGGTAAACTCTGTCCCTTCAAAGCCAAGACTAGCCAAAGGTGGCTTAATGTTTACATTTTTAGATACCAGAAGTCTAAAATAGGGTATAGGTTACCAGGTTAGCACAGGATATTGAAACAGTTAACATGAGAATGTATGTTTGTAAATAACTCATCTGTCCTAAAATTTTTACCAATAAACACAGTTACAGTCTTATCTGAAAGTACTGGCTCTTCTCCACTTCTGTTTTGCAGAAAAGTCTATATGGAGTAATTTTAAATAAGCTTCTTTTAAATGGGTAAAAGAATGAATTAAAATCAAAGAGAAAAACACCAACAAAACAAACCAAAAACAAAACAAACAAACAAAAATCCCCAAAACAAAACAAACAAAAAAGCCCAAGTTTGTAATTGCTACAGCAACACTGGAAATTTCTTAGGTTGTGTGCAATCAAAATCATAAGGAGTACATCATTTCTATTAAGTACCTGGGCTCGTATGTGGCAAATGCAATTTTACTGCAGCAAAACGTGTACTTCAGAATAAATACAGTATCTTAATAAATCTATCAGCACAGATTCAGGAGGTAGAATATAAATTATACTAAATGGAAGAATGATACAGCCTAATGACTTAAAAAGGGCCTCCAGCATCCCAATCAATTGTGTAATGTGTAAGTTTCATTTTCGCTGCTTGCAATTCTCCATGCAGTTTTAAATGCCTGATATTTATCTTCACTTCTTCTCCTAAATACTTTCAACCAATACTTGAGAAATAAGCAATTCACACATTTCTAAGGACTGAAAACCTCACAGGTGAACAAAGATCTCACCTGAAAATATTTAATTATTAATCAACTACAGAATTTTCTGCAATTTAGAAAACAGTTAAGAATGTTTGCTGTGGTGTGGGAAATTACAAGCTGTGGGAGATAACATCTTCCTTATTAATGCATTCTATCCAAGACCTGAGAAATCAGTAGAATTCAGGATCAGTGAAGCATTGTAGGGTGAAGCACATAGCAGATAACAGGAGAGCCACAGATGCTTAGGAATTTCCCTCTATACACCAAATGTCCCCGACTGGTTATCATAGAATAGAAATTTATCTCAGTCACAGGATAAAATATGTAGGGAAAGGAAAGTGAACTGACATTAAGCCTGCATCCCTCAGGTACCCAGGCACAGACAGTGACTGCATATGCTCTTCTACCTAGTATATTGCAATATGAAGTCAAGCAGATTAGTCAGAAAAGCGGTAACTTCTTAAGCTAAAAAGCTAGGTAGTAGCTTCTAACACTGCATTTAGTTTAAATCTTAATGAAAGAGATTACATTTAATGAATTTTACCTCATTAATGTGATGGTAATTCATAAGGAAACAAAGTCTTCCTTTAGTTGTTCAGTCCAAACATTTAGGAGGATAGGGTAAAACTGTCAATTTATCATATTTTGACAGATATAACATGTGGCAGTTGCAGCTACACTCAAATTTTTCTATGAGACTTTAATGAGATGAAAGGCACAAATAATTGCTGAGTGACATTCCTATCATCTATCATTGGTGTTTCTTTCATCAGTGTGACAGGACCTCCAGTGCCCAGAGACAAGATAAAGAATTGTTTATTGAGATAAAATATATTCTGGAAAATAGAATTATACTGAAATATACCTTTAAGGAATATTCATTAAGCATTTTAGAATAGATGGAATTACTAGAAAATACCAAAGGTTTCTCGTGATCCAGTCATAGTGGAATGTTTTTTCTCCCTATGGCATCTCACAAATGCAGAAAAAAAAGAAATTCTTTTCAGGTGTGCAAAATAGCGTCCTGTATTTAGGATCACTTGCCTATTATTATTAGTTTTTTATATCAGGATAAAGACAAACTCTTGGAAGTAAAATTTTAGATCAATGAGTAGTCTGAAAGATATTGTTACTATGGACAAGAATAAATTGCAAGTGAAGAAAATCTGAGGAAAACAGACCTGTATCTTACTCAGGAAAGCTGACAGTGTTTATCCCTTCAAACCATTTGCGTTCCAAGTAACCATCAGTGGTAATAATGACAAACACCTCTGTGACTTAAAGGAGGTAATAAGGTAAAACATGAGGCCCAGTGGAATCATCTCTTTTGCTTTGCATACATTTTACTCCCAAGTTTGCTACCTAGTAGGTTTGCTTACTACTTAAAGAAGTAATATTATGCATGAATCAAGTGCAGCTTTGACTTCCCTCTGTCATTTGCCCTTTGGAAAGCATGGGATCACCAGAGGATCCTCAGCTTGGCAGAAATAACTAAGCAATTTGTTGTTTTGTAAATAATTGTCCAGTTATGTAAATATTTTGCTTCATTTCACAGTAGACTGGACTTCTTCTGCTTCCTCATTTTCATTTTGAATCGAGCCAAACCAGAAGTTTCAGCTGCGTGGCCCTAACATTTAATTATAAGGAACAGTAAAAGTATTTTCTCTAGAGATATATCTGTAACAAACGTTAGGGAGCAAAGAGCGTATGCAATCTTTTTTTCTAATTTGTATAACCTTCATTATATATATTAACAATATTTACTGGTCTTTTGTAAGAACCTTTCTCATAGGTACACACACTTCTCAATAACCTCTTTACACATCACAATAAAAGAAATATATCCATATTGTCTCCATATATCTTTGAAATAAACACAGGCGTACTCTTCTTCTACCTATCACCATTTCTGAACCTACATTTTTGACTCTTCTGCTTCCCAGCCCCCTACAAGTCTCTTCAGAAGGAAAAAAACTGCTTGTCTTGATCTTTCAGCTGGAAGAATGAGAAACATCTGTTCATGTTACATAAGGGAAAATATCAAGCGGTTGTAAATACACTAACTTGGTTATTGACTATACTTCCAGAACTCACATAGCACATGATATCTTCTTGGAAACTCTCAAGTCACTAAATCCCCCTCCAAATATTCTATTTATCACTGGGTGAGTCTAACTCAAGAGCTATTTTTTAAATTAGCCAACTTGTCATGAACTTATATCATCTGATTAATTTTATTAAACCCTAGCTCCCATTGTCAAATGTGAGGTTTCAAGATTTCTTTCATCAGAAAGTGTGTTTTCACACCAAAACTGCAGTAATAGCAACTGAATCTATATTGCTCTTTTCAAAAAATGAATCTCTTATGATTCTTATAGTGTCATCATTTATGCAAGTGATTATGTGAGGATTTCAGACCTCATGAGCCTGAAGTAACAAAACAATTATTTTGTGTACAGTTCATAGAACAGAATACTTTAACAGAAAATATGAAGTTATTATTTTTATGGTTTCAGCAAGAAGTGGAGCTCCCTAAAAGGGTTGTTATCTACCATTAATAGCTTCTTAATTTATTTTGTGAAATCATACCATTTTTTAAGTATCACTGCAGAGAAACACTGGCAAGTGTATTTGGTAATAAAAATATTGTTACAGCTGAACAATCTCATCTTTTGGGATATAGCTACTGTATACCTAAGCCAAGAGAAAATCGGAAGGAAAGTGAGTAGTGAATTCAGGAGAGGGGAAATCTGTCTATTTTCTTAAGGAGAAGCAGAGAAAATGTCTACTCAAAATTATAATAATTTTCAACTATGACTCCAAACACTCATTAAAAGGAGTATTGCAAGTTATGCCCCTATGACCACTCATAGCAAGCAATATAACGTGTGTAAACTACATAGATTTTTGAGGATTCTTTTCTATATGTTGTCTACCTCTATAACAAATGTGAAATACAGCTTGATACTGTCAAGGAAAACTTGATAGCAGAGTATGGTATATTAAAATTAGAAAGAAATAAAGATACCACATATGGCAACATGACAGATTCTCAGACAAACTATTTACTTAAGTTTTCAGTACTGGAGTAAAGCTGTGCTGCACGACTTCCAAATCTCAGATTTCACTGTTCTGGGGAAAAAAAAAATAAAAATAATAGTAAATTACTTGCAAGACTTGACAAGAGCAAGGTAAGAAGTGGCGGACACCACTAGTTGCAGAACTAGTCAAACATGATATAAGTGTACATTTTATTATGCATCATCAGCTTAGTCGCTATTCTTTGTTCGTAATTTGCATGTAGTGTATATTATTTCTTACATTTGCAATGTCATGTTTAAATTAGTTTCTTTGAGACTATAATCAGATGACTTAAAGAATGCTTATACATTGTGCTAATTTTCATTTATATACTCATATGATGTTATATTAATTCTTTCAAAAAACAAGTAGAAAGCAAGTATTATTTACTTAGCAACTCTCCTGTAGATGCCTGAATAACTGAGTGTACTAACTCATACTGGGGGAAATATTTTTCGAAGAAGAGCAGATAATTGTTAGAGAGAAAATAAAATGCATCAAGATAACAAGAATTTAATAAATCCACTGTAATATAAGTAAAGATGATTTGGTTTCATTATAATTCTATAATGAAATTAAAAATAATTTCTTTTTAATCGTAACTCTTCCTTGTAAAGCAAAAAGAAAGCCTTTTTTATTGGTTTCCTTGTTTATTATCTTCTATCAATTGATTTCTATACTGAGTGCTCATTTCACATACAAGAGCATATTTCCATACTTTGAACACTCTCATCATCCGGACATTTTTTCTGTTCCAAATATTGTCAGTATTAGTGCAGATACAGATCAAAGGGCAAACAACACTTGAGAAAATCTCATAAAACTTAATCACAAAACCTACTGTGAATATACAGTTACTGAATGTACAGTTTCTTTATACTCCCAACATCAGCAGTCATTTCAGCCCCTATGTAGACAAAGACAGTATCTAGGTCATAACCTGGACGAGATTTTTGTTTTCTCTCAAACATATATAGCCTCAGGAAACTGGTTTCCTGTTCTAACTTGGTTAGACAATGAAAACAATCCAAGTAAACAATCCTGTTGATATGAAAGAAATGTTGAAACCTGTTTCAGTTTCAGCTTTGTTGTTTTGGTTTGTTGGATTTGCTTTAGTTGGTTTTTTTTTTAAGTCAAAAGACTAGACACTACTTTCTGATGGATAAAGAACCAATATAGTTTTTTAAATTTATTAAACAAGCAAAAAAATTGCTACCATGAAAGCAGTGAGCACATTCAGATGACACTTGCTCTACACTCTCACTCATTGTCAAGCTGGGTAAGTGGTGACCTTACACTAGCTTTGATGCAAAATAGGCTTCTCCTATAAAAAGATTTTTCAGAAACAGCATACTAAAATTCTATTTCACTACTGCCAGGACTGAATGCAGTTAAAATACTTCTTCTTATAGTCAGAATCTGTATTTCTTCAAAAGGCAGAATATTTTATCTAACATATTATTTGGATGCTTCATGAGAACAAGACCATCCCTTGTACAATCAAAATGGCAGTAAAGGCCGTGGTGAATCTTTTTTACCTACATATTTTTAAATATAAATTGAGAGAACTGAAGTTGCAATTGAAGTCAGTCTTGCTCTCATTGAAAAACATTCAAAACTGTGTTGTGGATTAGTTAGATAAAGGACAGATTTTTATTTTTTTTTTTATTTTGAAATATTACACAAATTATCTAAAAATTATATCAACATTTTTTAGTTATATCAATTTTCTCTTCCCTGATACATTTTAAAAACTTTTCTCCTGCTTTTTGTTTAAAAAAATTCAGAGAATAGGTTTTGTAAACATATATCATAGATTAATTCCTCATGCATAATTTAAATTGAAAGCTTCTGGAGTAAAAGAAGGCCAAAGAGGAAGGATGGATTTAATTTGAACTGCAAGTGAAAGAGACAGCTGGCCTTTAAAGACAAGAAGGTTGTAAGTGAACTTTCAAACTGAAGAGTGAGGAAAAGCTAAGATGTACAAGAGTGTATCTTTTACAGAGAAAGCAAAACATACTTTAATTCAGGAAGGATAAGAAACAGTCATACAAGAAAGGCCAGAGTGTCATTTAAATGGGATGCCAAGAGGACCAAAATGAACACTTTAACCTCAGTGCTAAATATCTAAGAAATAAGAGAGCAGAAAAAGAATGTCTAGCTCAAACACTAGAAAGTTTTTGGAAGAAAATCACTGTCACACAGAAATATCATGGTACAAGAAATACAAGAAAGATTCTGTGCGAGTGATGAAACACTATATCTTTAAAGGGCTGGTCCTAATATGAGAGGAGCAGAGAGAGTATCTTTATGTTATTCTATCTACTCAAATCTGAGGTGAAAATGGAAATGTTCAGGGCTACAAGGCACAGAATGGCTTCTGGACGAGGAAGAAGCAAACTGGGACTCTAGATCAGACAAGCAAACAGGGAGTTTTGTGCAAGCAGAAACTGCAAGAACTGCCATGCTAGGGTGAGCCAGTTACCCAGGTTCTCCGTGAAATTAAGATCTGAGAAGAAGCCAGCAGCCAGGCTCAAATCAAACAGGAGGAGGAAATTCTTCATACAACAGAATGTTAGAGAGGGAATACACAGGTTCAAGTCCACAGAAGAAAATTTTTGAGAGCTACTGAGTATATATATACAGATACCAATGTCAGCATTGTATTAAAATATTAAGTATGCCTGCCTAATCTTACTTTTCCTCTACAAAATGCTCATGACCACCATTTGTAACAGGGTACTAAAGAAAATGAACTTTTGGTCCAACTTAATAGAGCTGTTTTTCCAACTGCAATTCGAGAATTATTTTGTTCACAATTAGGTACTTCTTATCTGTCCTTGATCACTGGCCTCACAGGGTATTACACTTCTATGTCTCTAATGAACCCAAACCTGAGAGAATAAAAAAGTAATCCCTACAAAGCCTGCTTCCAAGCTGAAATTCAAGTATACATGCAAATACACATGCATATATTATTAGGAACAAAAAATTGCTCCCAGCAGAAACACAAATGCCCACAGTGGGAAGGAAAGAGATCATGCATCACTGTCACGTGTAATTTATTTAAACAAAGGCTTATTTCTGTCAAGATTTTGATCTGTTTCTACTCCTCTGAACCTTACTCCATGAGAGCAAAGGGGATATAAGATGCAACCGGTCAGGATAAATGTCACTTTCCTTTGCATCAAGATTAATTTATTATAGCTAGATGCAACAAAGCTAGGATATAGAACAAAGTGGCTGTTCTTGACTTCATCCTTCCTCAGTCTATCTAACCTACATCTGATTTAGCAAAATCAATATTTATTTCACTATTGGTTATTCCATGCAATAACTCAGAACTTAGGAAGACGTAGAGCAAATTTTGTCCTCTGAAGACTGTATGAATCACAAGAAACTTGCTACAATTTTACTCATTTTACCATTGTAACATACAAACCTTATGCTGCATCGTTTGCCTCTTAATTTAGCACTAATGCGGACAGCAGCAATACAATTATCCTGTCAGAGATTAAATTTTTAATTTTACTCACTATAAAAGGAACTTGCATTAAAAAGCCACCGAAAGAGACAGTAAACGTGCTTTTTAGTCTTTAGATCACATATATTCAGGGAAACAATAATAGCTGTACTGCTCGCAGAAGCACTAAATGGTGACCCAATACCATTACGGTCACCTGCTAGAAAAGGAAGATCCAAATGATCCAACTAGAAGACTGGCAGCTGTACCTATGTAGATCTTTGCCTATAGAATTTGCGTTGTGTTGCAAAATAGTCTTTGATGTAAGCTTTCCCTCACTTCATGTATTTCTGATGCCTTTCCACTTTTTACATTTACACTGCCAGCAAAGAATATTCACTACTCTCCCTGAGACACCTGAGAGGTGTACTACATCTCCTGAATAGCTGTCGTCCGTATTCTAGTTACTTAACCTTAAAAAAAGAATAGAGAAATTAAAACAAAACCTTCTCAAATCCAACCTCACAGCTAGGCCACTGAGATAGCAAATAATCCATTCATCCACATCATGACCGCAGATATTTCATGTCAAGTGTCTCAGCTACCTGAAACCACCAGCACATTGCCATGGTCCAAGACCCACTACAGTTCCTCATTATATGTTTGGGCTGATCTCTCTTTTATTTTGACTCCACCAATATTTCCTTACTTGCTTATTAGTTTTCCTAGACAGATCTAGACTTCTGTAATCAGAGAATCACAGAATGTTTTGGGTTGAAAGGGATCTTAAGATCATCTAGTTCCAACCCCTCTGCCATGGGCAGGGACACCTTCCACTAGGCCAGGTTGCTCCAAGCCCCATCCAGCCTGGTCTTGAACACTGCTAGGGATGGGGCAGCCACAGTCTCTCTGGGCAATCTGTGTCAGTGCCTCACCACCAACATGGTGAATAAATGCTCCACAGAACCCTGGGGAGGTGGGAGGGCAAGGATGCTGAGGGACGATG
>JAOEHY010020914.1:0-15686 GCA_025447955.1 Psilopsiagon aurifrons
CCCTTTTAAGTAAGATATGAAACTTCTATATCGTGTACTTTGCTGCTTCACTGTATCAAGCAGGCGATACTATTCATATTCCGCAATTGGATTACTTCTCTAGCCATTAATTAAATGGTAGCAGCTCGTGACAGCTCTGCAGAGGCTCTGTAATGCATAGAACAACCAACATTATTTAATGTATAGTCAAGCAGTTCAGATATTCCCAATTACCCAGAACTGAAGGGATAGTGTGACACAAGCTGAATTACCAGCCTGGCTTCAGCCATTCCATTGTTCATTGCATTATGTCTTAAATGAAAACAGAACATTTGGTTTCATTGCCTTCCAAAGCTGCTAGACTTTAGAAACTTCACAACTATTTCATTTACTTATTAATTTAACATACAGTGACATCAATATTTAATAGCAGCATTTTAATCTTTCTGAAAAACTACTACAGAATATTCAGTCAGAGTTGACCATTTAATCCTGACTCAAATGGTTCTTGCAGGCCAGAACTTCCTTAAAATTGATATCCCATTATTCTTAGGATATTCTTTAATAAAATACAATCCACATTATTATTTATAGATTTTTAGCTATACCCTGGGACACAAAAAAGCTGACTTGAGGGCAAAAAAAGCTTGTATTTTTCAGATTACTTCCTAACATAAGCTGAGTTTCTCCATTTCACTGAGAGCATCTTTTTCAATCAATACTTGGAATAAGCTTTGTTCCTTACCAGGCTATCCCAATGCAGAGTAACAGACCCTCAGCCTACCACACTTGCTGACATCCTTCAAGTGCAGTGTTTATAGGAGAATTCAATTTAAACTTTATTAACTTGGTAAAAAACTTTCCTGCACTTTGATGCAATCATCCAAAATTAAACAGTTCACAAGAAGAAACAGTCCAGCTCCATTTATTCAGTTCACATTCCCAAGCAATAGAAATGACTAGCATGTTAAACTGCAAATCCCTCAAGTAGATCATAGCATCCAGGAGAAAATGTCAGGAATAATTAAGATGGAAATCTAATTTGGCAAGCACTGCTTCCCAACATTGGGTGGAGGAGAGAAGGAAAAGAGATGCAGGAGCCTTTATCAATAATGCCACTTATGGTTCTGCTCTCTTCAAATAACAAGAAACCAAACACACCAACACAGCATCGCCAGTCAATACAGAACAATTGCACCTTTAGCAGGTTTTCTTCTGTGAATGGAAACTCTTACTCTAAGGAATGTCAGACTTAGGGGATTACCTTTCCCGATGTGAATTTCAAGGAAGAGGTGGGAGTTTATTCTCATCTGCTCTACACAGATCACAGGCAGCAGCAGCCGCACTCATGTTTAATGAAGGCATTTCAACATCAGCAGCTTTAGCTTGGTAACAACTCCCATGTTCTTGAAACAAGGTTGATAGAGATGCTAC
The DNA here is from genome assembly GCA_025447955.1 of Psilopsiagon aurifrons. Lineage (NCBI taxonomy): Eukaryota > Metazoa > Chordata > Aves > Psittaciformes > Psittacidae > Psilopsiagon > Psilopsiagon aurifrons. The sequence goes on from JAOEHY010020914.1 coordinate 1,414, forward strand.
CACAATCCAACTGTCCTCAACAGAAGGGCTGCTCTCTCAAGGATATGACAGTGAGAAGTGGTAAATGCCTCCTGTCACAGGAGGAGAGGGGAATTTGCCATACAGGAATTCCCTCTGTGCTGCCTTCTAATAAAAAGCCAGAAGTGGTTTTGCTGCTGTTCCAAGTTCCTGCTATTATTGTCATTACAATGGCTCTTCCCAGCTATGTTAACCTTTATTAGCCTTTATCTGTACTCACAGAGCTTCGACACGCTTGCCCTTTGAATCATGAAGATGCCTTCCACCAAAATAGCAGCCCCTGATCCCACAGGGACATTACCTGTATAAGAAGCATTTCTATACCAATTTCTCTAATCCTAAAGTGGAGAAGGTGCTGTTCAACCACACCAACATCATTTAAACAGCAGTTTTCCAGCGCAGACAAAACTTTTAGCATCGTTTCCTGCTCACAGAATGCCCTTTTCCTTCCCCTTCTTTCTCCATGCCCTTTTCTAAACTGACCTGTAGCAGCCAAAAGATCATCCCCACACCTAGATTATACCCACAAGTGCTTACAACAGAGCAATGACATTTTACCACCAGGCAGCTGCGTACCTACAGCAGAAGCGTGGTGATATATAGAAATTCTAATTCTATTCATTCTGACATTTACTGTGGAATTCCAACAGTCAAGAAAACCTCTCCTTTTCAAGCCTTGCTTATAGCCAAACAGCCTGAAAAATGAGGTAGAAAAGTTTTCAAACCCTGCAAGTAACTTGCAAAACCAACTGACTTCCTACATGAAAACATCAGTTTTCATTACTGAAAGTAAAATATGTAAGAAGCTTCCTACTTCCTACTAAGGACCAGTCACCAACAATACATTGGGTTAGGGGAGTGTGCGCTTGTCTTGTTTAAAGTCACTATTATTACAGGACACCAATTCAGTTGAAAGGGACACATCTACCTAAAAAAGACTTTCAGAAGCTTTTTAGTGCAATACTCCATCTAATCACGGCAGACAGCACCAGCTACACAAAGGGTCTCTCAGCTGGAAATAAGAGAACAGTTTCTTCTGACAACAGTGGTGCAGGAAATAATTTGTGGTTGCAGCTCACGAATCCAAAAGCAATTATTTCCATTCTGAATACAGTCTTTTACTGACTCTATCTGGCCCAGGGTGCAGCACAATAGAAGAAACATAGAGCAAGGCACCTTCTGCAGGGTTTTAAGGCTTTAAACATAATGGCTGGCCACCCATTGGAGCCAGTTCCATCTTTTTAGTACATGATCTTTCATTCAGCAAGGTTATTAACATAGCATTTAAATGTAGAGTGATGAACATGGGCTTTAAAATCTCAGAAGTCGTTTAGGCTCATCCCTGTGTTTAGAATTGAGGAGAAGCATCATTGAATCAAAAACCGCCTTATTCCTCTAAATTACACCAACCACTTCTTCGAGGAAAGATGTTGTATACTCAAGCAGTAGCTCCAGCCACAAGAGACTGATTCAGTAATTGCAAATGCAAACAGGCTTTTGCTGAAACAGAGGCGATAAGAGGCTGTCAAGAGCCTCACACAGCATTTCCTTATCATATAATTCATTCATATAGCTCAAGTGAAAGTGAACCTGCATGTTTGACTAGACTGACACCTTTTACCATATGTACACTAAGGGAATTGTGAGGGCACCGAAATTCCAGATCAGTCATTGGGTTTTCTGCACATCTTTTCCTCTCCCTCACCTTCAGTTTCATAGAGGTTTCAGCTATGTCTGTTAGGGCAGCACCAGAGCAATACACAAGTTTCCTGTTTTGAGCTGGGACAATATCTTACTTTATAACCTCCTGCAGATGCTTTAATTCTCATTACTCAGCGCCTCTAAGGAATTTGTCCAGTTCTAGCACTCCAAAGCCTGCAGGTAAAAGCACATCCTATTTCCTCATGTTATGTTGCACCAGGATTTAAAAGAATGCCACACAACAACAAGGAAAACTTTTCTATCCTGCGTTTTTTATCAGGGAAGAGAAACCCTGTCTTAGTCCACTTTTCCCAAAACTCATGTGGAAGTACAAGTCAGGTGTCCCCTTAACTTGAAAAGGGCAAACCCCTTAATCCTCATGAAGTCCAGTTGCTGATTTCAGCAGGGAATGGAAAGAATTTAGCCTCATCCAAATGCAGCCATTTGGTATGAATCCATTCAGCCAGTTGATAATGATAGATTAACAGCAAACAAATATCCATTCCAATACTCCTGATCATGCCACAGATCTCCTCCCTGGGCAGAAGGCATCTCCTGAAGGCATTACTCCATCCTTTTCTTCTCTAAGTGAGGTGATTTCAGAAGAAAACTGGAGAGGAACAGTTACAGCTTAAAACATCAATTGAACTCTCTCTTTAACCCCCAGAAATGCAGATGTTTAAGTCACTACCTGCCTCTTTGGCAGTCATTTACATGGCAATGGAGTGCAGGGAGTTTTAATATCTAATTGTTTTCTAATTCCAAATGAACTGTTGCCATGGCAATCCCTCCATGCTGTGTAAGATGTATTATTTAGTCAAGTGTCTCCTTAAAGAAAAAGCCCAGACACTCCCTGACAGCTCCAATGAGAGTCCATGAGCTAACCCCTCCTTCTCAATGTCTGCACACTTCAGTCATCTCAAAACCTGAGGGCTGAGAAGAGAGAGGTCAAGAGACACGACCAGGAGCATTTAGCCACTTCTGGATTCTCTGCTTTAAAATAAGCTACTGACAAAACTGATGTATTTCCTGTATCATTCTCTAGCAGGGAACAGGTGTGAGTTGTTAGCTTTGTGCATGGGGTTTTTTTGTCTGCATTATCAGCCTGACTTAAGCAGTTACATCAAGAAAATTCCTCCTCAACTATGACATTTTAATCCTCAAGAGGATTCAAGTTCCCCTGTCAGTTTATTAGCAGCAGCCTAGAAATGCTGGTTATTTCTACCACTTCTGTCACAACCAGAAATAACTAGGTTTATGCTTTATTTACCTTTATAAACACCAAGCAAGACCAAGACCATGAAGCAAACCTGGACACAATATAAATACACTGTATAAATCAACGCGCTGAAAAAGGCCTTTGCTAGAAATGAGCAACATTGTGCTTGATGACAGTACATCTCCTGCCAGTCTCCATACTCATACCTTATCAAAACTAGCTGCCTTAAAACTACATGATACTGCTAATTAGCAATGGAATAATTTTAGCTGGTGGCTACAATAACTTTAAGAGATTCAGTAATATAGTTTAGATGATTAAATAAATAGAACCTAGAAATAGAATCTGTTGTCATGGGATTTAATGCATAGGGATCATTCTGAACACAGGCATTTGTGTATGTGCTGCAGCTCTGGTCCCTGTCCTGACTGCCCACTGATTCTGGCACATTCCATAGGCAAAGTTGGCAAGAGCAACAGGACTGAAACAAAATCCCTTTCTGAAGAGTGTGGCAGCTGGCTGAACATATCAAATGCTTACACACATTTGCATTGATATTTCGATGCACAAGTGCTCATTCTAAGTTAATTAAAAATGCCATTAAATAAAATAGTTAGGCAAAGTTACTCTGGGACATGTAAGCCAATTAGAGCTGATATTAATTGTTCTTCCAAATGAATCCGATTGAGCAATTCACGGTGGAAAGTTTATACAGTTCAGCACAGATCCATCGTTCACTCAACGCACACGCATTTCCCATTAATTTAACACTACCATTTTCAGGTTAGAGGAGAAAAAGGGAAAGCATGAGCAGAAACTCATCTCAGATCCCAGGAATCACATAACAGAGTGGATTTTTTTAGCTGTTCTGTTATCCAGAGTAACAAAGAGCTGTCTGGAGTCCCAACACCAGAGTTTTGCAGCATCGCAAGTGGCATTTCTTAGACTTCACCAGTTATAGAGGTGAAAGGGAAGGAGTTGTTGGTAATGCCTTACCAGCTAGATTATCTGCAGACCACCGCATATTTAAACATTTAAAAATGCATTTAACATTTACCTTGATCTACACAGAGCACAATAAGCAAATGGACACTGCTGTCGTTAATAAACGTTTGTCATGCTCTTGTATCTTTAAATTCTCTTCTATGCTATTTCTACAACTAGTAATTTTAGTGATTTGTAGGCAAAGCCCTCTAGATTTCTTTGCTAAACTACAACAGCGTTCCTTTACAGCTCCCAACTCCCATTGCACCACATATATCAAACTACACTCTCAACTCCTGCACTTCCAAACATTTTAAACACCTTAATGGCTTTTCTCACTGGACCATAAAAATTATTTATAAATTCATTTTAAGACATTCATACAACAATAAACTCATAACATGTCGTGAAATACAAATTATGGTTACTGGAGTATAAATAAAGTCTTTGGATCTATGTTTATGTAATGAAGGCAAAAGCTTCTCAAAGTGGACTCTTCTTATAAGCAATCACCAAATGCAAGGTGAGAAGATAATGAATTATTTGCTCCAAAGTAGTTACTTAAATAAACAATTTGACAGCAAAGAGCAGCATCTTCTAAGGCTTAATTTGAATTAAGTGAATTTTGTGCAGTTGCAAAGAATAATACGACTTTATCCAGTAGTTTTCCCAACTAAGTAGCAGCAGCATCTGCTTTCCTCTAAGGTTAATACTAACATCATGGTCTATTAATCTTTGTTACTACTCTGTATCTAAGCGAGGGAAGTCACCGCAACACTGACATTTCAGGGGAAATATCTTTAATCAAGATTCACACATTATTAGGGCTCCAGAAGAAGGAGAGGTTGGTTTTTAACTAGCTAATGATATGTGAAATATGGACAGCTGGTAGTAATTTTGGAAACCTTCAGAGTTTGGAGGTAAAACTACACAAACACAAGTGCATTGAATCCGAGATGTAAAGCTGTAAAAGGGAAATAAAATATCTAAAACTTACAATCAAATATCAAACTCTGCAAAATACAGACAACAGAGAGAATTGCGTGTGCCACACTTGCTCTGTAGGTTACTACCCAGCTGACTAAAAACAAGTCATGCCTTGGGCATGAAGCTTTGAAGGCAGAAGGTCCCTCTTCAATTCTCTGTGGTTCCATACTCCTGAGCCCCAGGCTGCCCTTCTCAGGAGGCAGATATATATAGCAGAAACATTCAGATTCAGTTATTAGCTGAGAACTTTTGGATACACTTTCATGCCCACCTAGCCACAGTTAGGGCATCACCTCAGCCCACTTTGTCACTGCAGACCTTTTTCCAGACATACCCTGTAGCACACATTCTCTTTCCCTTCAATCGATGGCACGTACAGAGAAAAAGCTCATCATTACCACCAGAGGACCATTAAAGTAGGACTACTTGGAGAGAGCGACCTGTATTTTTAGCAGTGATGGACTGGGGTTCTCTGTGGCAAAATGGGTCATAACATCTTTTTTCTAGTTTATAGCAAAGTATTTCAAAGCCAAGCTTAATCTGCCAGATCCCTAATGTAGATTTTTAGCAAGATCCTTCGTGCAAGGAAAGGGATATAAACCAGCTGCCTTTGAATTCTGATGGAAACACTGATGATCTAAATCATCCAAGCCTGGTATATAAATGAAAAGTAACAACCAGACAAGGGATTGATCCCTGGAGAACTCACTTATGATTCACTGTAGAAGATGAAAAGCTGTCTATGTAAACAAATTGTTTATGGTCTGTTAAGCAAAAGTAAAACCAATGGAGTGCAGCAGATGCAATTCCAGCTGAGGATTCAATCTTACAAAAGTGCATGGGTCTGACCCCACAGCCCTTTTTCATAAGAACAGTCTCCCTGCAGACACTGAGACAAGCAAGGGCTGCAGTATATGCCATGTGTGCACCATCAGTCTCCGATGAAAAGAGTGAAAGCCTGAAGAAGTGCTTTGTGCTGCTATTTCAACGAACACAGAGATGCTGCAGCCAAAGGCAAGCTCTGGGACTACAACAGCATTGCTCGAGTCTTGACTCTAGATCATCCAGACAAACCTGGAACAACTCTGTTCTTTGGGGCTCCAATCTTAACTCAGTTCAGAGCAGTCTTATCAATTTGGTGGACATTGGAGCAGGCTCATGAGGGACCTACAAAGACAACAGAGATTTAGGATATAGTTCTTAGGAGTAAATTTACTCCTTGCTCCACACCACATCACTTAAATTCCCAGGGACTGATGTGGGACAAGTGCAAGTGGGCACATGATTAAACACACACAGGTTTCAAATGCTCCCATGGTGGCAGGTGTATTTAAACCCTGCTAAAGACCTTGATGTTCTTTTTAATCCACCCTGCCTCATTTCCAGCAGCCTGCCATTCCTAGTTTGTTTTCAGACATCATTACCTTCCACCTTGGATTTCTTTTGTTAATTTAAGGAGCCGTTATTTCCAAGGCTTGAATAGCAGCTGCACCACACTGAGCAAAGGCTGTAAAACATCTGCTTGAAGTGTCCTCATTTGGGCAGATTGGAGTTATGGGGATTCAGCTTATAACCCCTGATGTGCTTTCATGCTCACCTGGCCACCCTTATGGCATCCTTTCCAGCACTATTCCCACCACGTTTTAACATCAGCTGTAAAATTAATGAACCTTTGGCATTTCTTGCTTACAGGTCATGATAATTGGCAATGCTTAACAAGAGTAAAGGATAAATCCACTGCCTGTCACGGCTTTGGGGAAGGAACGTCTGTTTGCACAGGAAAAATTAGAGACTTCCAGTCTATCCTCCCACTTACCATGTAACGGAGTTTTAGGGTTTGTAACCATGAGAACTAATTAAACTCATCTCTGCAGATTTACATCACAAGAAATATCAGCTGTCCTGACTGTAGAGGTGTAAGTGCGCGCTCAGCACTGGAAGATATTCAACCAAAAATCCAACCAAGTGTGAAAAATAGGAGCTGGAAATAAAACCACATAAGCGAGCAATAAATGATAACTAAACCCAGGCATTCATTGCTCAAACTCTGGCCACTGAGCAAAGCAGAGCTTGCTTAAACCAGCCAATTGTCTTTAGAAAAACTGGCAGAGATTATGAAATCTGCAGCACTTTCATACTTGTCTGAGATGCACACACACATAAAACAGTTGTTCTAATTACTTCTGAAGGGGATAACATTCATCTCATTACTAAATTAGTGTCAACAGCAGATAGGGAAGACACTATGCCAAACCAGCTCTTAATTCTCAAATGCGTCTTTAAGAGTGATGTCTAAGCATCCGCATCTCCAGAAGGCAAAAAAGACTCAATCACAGGATAAATCTGTTCTTAATAAGCAGGAAATCATAGGAGCATCCCACATCTGTTTTCCTCTTATTAGATTAGCAGTGGTGTCACATCTGATGTCATGCTGTTATACCCTGACCTTCAGCAACTTAGCAGATAGGCTTTTAAAGAGCCAGAAAGCTTTTGGGAGCTACTTTTCTTGGCGAGGAACATAAATATGCGCATCGTGTAAGAATGGATCTCTCTAGGAAGTGACAGCACTGCATGACTGGGGATTTAGGGAACCCAACAGCAAATATCTTTGCAGGATTCAATGGTCAGGACTGCAGAAGTCACCAGTTCTTGGAAACATCCATTACAATTATTTCCAGGGTTGTCATTTCCAGAATCCAGGGGTATATTTTGGTGTATTTGTGTGACTGAATTAATGCAAACACTTCACACTGACAGTACTTACGCATTTGTTTGCACCAATTCACCTGACCTAACATGTACTGCTAGGTCAAACTCTCCCTGCCAGGCTGACTGCACTTGGGATGGCCTCTGGAATGCAGGCACTAAGGATTCAGGCATGCAGTAATTCAGTTGCCAGCAAAACTTAAAGCAAGTGGTGAAAGATCAGGATTTTCACCTCTTCTCTGGAAGAGCTGCAGGAATGCAGATGGCCTTTAGTCCCTTCAGAGTTCCCTATAAGCCAGATACCTAAATGCCAGTTTAATTTTGCTGCTTATTATAATTCCATTTCAAATTGGGCTCATTTCTTCCTAATGAGAGACTTTGCGAGTAGTTTATAATTCAATTTTTATTTTATATTGAGAGAAATTCCAGTCCTCAAAACCTTGCTTTGAACAAATATCACTATGGACTTAGCTTAGCACATCACAAACCATTCCTACCAACAGCTAGAAAAACCCAGCTAAGGTTTTCCCTTGTTTCTCATTAAAACCATTGAGACTTTGCTCCATGACAAGAACCATGAATAGCAACAACATTTGATTGCTGCTTCTGTTGGAAGCGTGGAGCAGAGGCAAAGAACAGCAAACACCCCTTCCCCAAGCAGAGGGGGTTTGTCTGTTTGTGCCATTCTGCTGGAAATAGCAAAACATCCAGACTTGCAAACATCCTCTTCCGCAGTACAAAGCGAACAAATAGATGCTCCATGAAACAAGCACAATAACCCTGAAGCACCCCTCTTTAGAGACATCAAATCAACCTGGTATCTTCCCCATTAACTGAGAGAACCATAGTTTCAGTCACATTTCTTATCAAAACCTGCTCAATTACCATGTGAAGCGTTTAAGTAGATCTGTGCTTTCCAAGGGAAAATTGCTGTCTTTGGAAGTACTCAGCTACGGCTCCTTACCACTACCACAAGCATATCTTAATCACAGATATTCTTGACGTACTCACAGCTAGACAGAATGCATTTGAGTGGGTCAGTGTTAATGCCATCTGTAATCTCATTTTCAGAAGTATTTCCTACAGCTTCCTACCGAGGTTCACAAAGAACAGATTTGTTTTGTTGCTTCCTACAATACTGACTGGGTAAACTCTATTCATAGTGATAGCAGTTCCCAACAGCATCAGATCATCTGCTTCATTTCTGTGGACCTTGGACAAGGGTGAAGCACGTTCGTCAGGGACAAGCCTCTGAATTAGACAAACAGCATTCAGCAGCCCACAAAGTTCCTCTGATCCTTAGCAAGCATTCGCCTTTCAAACCATTTTCAAACCATAATTTTGTGGATTTAATTAAGCACAGAGGGAGAAAAGGAGGAAGGGAAACACTCTAGAATCCAACAGGAACAATTGGGCAATTATGCAACTAACTAATTACCTTCAGGAAAGCTGCTATGAAACACAGACTTTTCCAAGTTCACTGTAGACATCCTGGAAAGCTTAACAGAAGGTGGTGAATAGTTAAGTTGCAGACATTTTAGGCTGGCACAGCAGCCCTAGACAGGCTTTTGCTACAGGCTGCAAACAAGGACAGCCTGATTTAGGGCAAGATGTTGTTTAGTGACTTGGTGTATTTGAACTTCACGCTATTACTGGAGCTGTAAAAAGGTCTGATGGTGCTGCAGCAGCAGCGAGGTTCTCATTAGTACAGGAAAGGACTATGTGTACCAAGAAAATATCCTTGGAAACCCTCATCACAGAATACACAACCAGGCTGGGACTCTCAAAGGTGTTCATGTGAATTCAACACCCTTTCATGACAGTCCCCAGCACAAGGCTTCTATCGCTTCTCTGGCCAGAAGTAAAGCCCACTGGTGCAGCAACTGCAGTTTCAGGCAGCAATGCTTCCTTCACAGACAAGGCTGGCAATAACTTGCTGTGCTGTCAGGGTGGAGAAAAGGAATCATGTCATTGATTCTCTGCAATTGATGCTCTGCTTTCTTAATGCACTTGAATGGGTTGATATTAAATACCTTTCTATACCTTTGCTGGAGTTCCTGGAGGGGCTCATAAGGCATTATATACATATTAGTCAATGAAGTGATATACCTGAAAATGGCATAATATTTATTGTAATCAGGCAGGAAAACTAAGGAACAGATGAGCTTTTCACCTTAGTGGTCCTCACCAGGAATTTCTCCTAAAGCTGTAGTTCACCCCAGAGAAACAAGGCTTTGTTCAATATATTACTTATTCCAGAGTCTGGGACTGCTGTTGTGGCAGAGGTGACATTCCTGTTTCCTGATGTTCCCACCATTTCAGAGTTTAGTGAATTTATTTGAACTAATGAGTCATCTTCATTCACGGGAGTCTTAACCAAAGGGTCATACACTTGGCTGAGTAGGGAAGCAAGCAGTGAAAAGCCATTCCAGACCCTTATCTCCTTTGTCTGTTAAGACCTTTTTAATCCATTCTGGAACAGAAGAGGTGCAGAACGAGCAATCTCCAATTGTTTTTAATATGGCTTTTGAACACGTATCTTTGACATGGTTTTAAAACATATCAGTCCTTTATGTGTGTATCTATGCTGATGAGCATTACGTTCTGCTTCAAAAATATCTATTTCTGCACTCGGGTTATTTTATTCCCTATTGTTAGAATGAGAGATTGGCTAAAGCATTTTAGCACTGCCTGTCAAGCACTTCCTTTCTCCTGCAAATCCTAAAGCTCTGATTCTCATCATTAAGTCACTGACAATATAAAGACCTCTCCAAATAAACAATCATCAATAAATATCATCAAGGCCAGGTCAAACAGGGCTTAGAGCAACATGCCCTAGTGGAAAGTGGCCTTTCCCTTGGCAGGGGGCTGGAGCTTTGAGGTCCCTTCCAACCCAAACCAGTCTGGGATTCCATGATAAATGCACATAAATGATACAGAAATTGGCCTGCAGCATCACCGCAATATAAATAGAACTTTCTGCAAAGGAAACACATCCACATTCACTACCCAGAGCTCAACACAAAACAATAATGACCTGCATTTTAAAAGCCCTCTTGTAGCAAATGCTATGCAAGCATTCAAAAGCTTCTCAAATTTTATAGACTCTGTGAAAAAAACCCTCTATACCATGCAGATAGAGCCATCAACTCCACAAGACAACAAGAACAATATAGTTATCAACCACTTCTCCCTATGAAAATGCAAGTCCAGCTGAAGGTCAATCCAATAGTTTGCCTAACCCAGTTTATCTGGTAGTGGATGCTTAAAGAACAGCGTAATCACACACAAGCACACAATGATTTGTCACCCATCTTCCAACCAGAGCTGCTTTTTTTCAGAGCTGAAAGCTGCATCTGGAGCACTGGTGAATGTGTCCTTCAGGAAATCCTGCAGTAATCATCCCCTTTGTGTCTTCTCCTTACCCATCTTGATTTGTAACTTCTATCATTAAATCTAAACTGGAAGCCATGTCCTTCAATCGTTCTTCTTATCCTGCACTGGCTTCCTCAGAAGCTTGGGCTAAGGAATACCAAGTAGAACATGGCACAAACGGTCAGACTAGAGCTCTAGAAACCCACATTTGCACCTTCCCCAGGCACTGGACATATAGTTTAGTACTTGTCCAAGCTAAGAGTTGACTCACATCCTGAACTAAGCACTTGGAAGTCAACTGGGAGATTACAATTGCTGCAATTAATCCAAGTGTAAAAAGATGAGCAACAGTTTATTCAGCTTTTATTCTCCTATGACTGAATCCAGTTAATTCTACTAACACCTCCATGGACACACACAGCAGCTTAATTGCTGCTCACTCTCTATATTTTTGCTCCGTCTGGAGCGTAGCCTCGGATGCCACAGTGCTGCCAGAATATTATCATCAGAAAAAGACTCAGGAATGGAAGCACAGCATTAGGCAGATGGTTGAGGTCCTTCTTTCATTTGCTTTTCAAATTAAGTATGCCCAAATGAGACACTTGGTATCAGTTTTCCTTTTCCCATATAACCCCACATAGCCATACCATAGAAGAGCTTGATTTTTTTGCCTTCCTGCTGCTGAACACTAGTCACAAATGCTCAGTTTATATTCAGGAACAAAAAGGCAAAGGGTGCTTCTGAACCTGACTTTAAGAGGCCAGGTGTTAGGAGACGTCAAGTCTTTTTAAAGCGTTTCCCTGCAATAAACACTGCTTCTTTCATATTGCATCTGAAATCACACCAGTGAGTTACCACCAGAGATTGTGTATATTCCATGCAAGCTGCCTGGGACTGTAAGGTCTTCAAATGACACAGCTAGAAAAAGCGTACATGGATAGGGAAGTGGTTTGAAGTACTGAAGTCACCATTTGAGGAGCTGGGGTACTAAGTGTGGTGGGGTCTCATGCCAGAGCAACATAAAGCAACTGTGATAGAACTAAAACTACAATGCACAGCTTGTGAGGTACACAACTAATCTTCCTTTTGCCTCCAGACAGCTTCCAAGGTAAGAAAATAACATTGCAGAGGAATGAGACACACACAAAACCCCACACACCAAAAGGAACAAACCAAAAAAGAAAAGCCATTCCCTTTCATTTTGTGCGAACATTCAACCTCTTTGTTAGAGCATCTCATCTGTCCTTGCCCTGCAGATGCGCAGCAATAGCAACTGTGCAAAACCAGATTTATTGGAGCAACAAGTGTCTCATAAGCAAAGGGCCACACCTTAAAAGTACAAAACAAGCAGATGTCATTTCAAGTGTCTGGCAAGGTGCAGGTACACCATGACAGCGTGTTAAATGCATTATTCAACACACCACAAAGTATAACATGTTAAAGGGATAATTTATAGTGCATTTACCTCCCATCAGCAAAGGGATTTGAACAGAACAGTGGGGACTTGAGCAGTAGAAATAGCACAGTGCAGGAGATAACCAACCTGGAACACCAAAGAAAACAGCTTACCAAACTCGGATGTCTCAACCCCAAAGGGGAATTAAAGGAAATACTTTGAGCTAGAATATTTTAGTGAACAAAACCCATTGCATTTAGTTTGCAGACAGTGTCTCCCATGAAAGAATTTTGCAATCACATTTCTAATATCCCCAGAGCCCCATATAAAAGTGGGTTCCCAAATTATATCATCTACCATTTCTCTTCTATTCTTAATGATCCAAAGAAATCCAAGGGGATTTTCTGCACTTAAATCTACTCAGATAGAAGTTCCTTCGGCTGAGAGCACAGCCAAATGAACTGGGGCTCAATAGACCTGGCTTGTCTCCCCAGTTCTGCCACTAGCTTGCAGGCTGACCTGGCAGCAAGGAGGTGCATCTCCCTCTCAGTCTCTCCATTTGTGAACTGAGGATAACACCAATACTCAGAGCAGAACTCTTAGAAACAAGCTGATGTGAAGCATATTCTGCAAGCAAAGGCGTTATTCTGCTGTAATTAAGCACAAGACCTTTTCATTCCCTTTTCCAAAACATTCTCTCAGCTACAAGCAAACAAAAATGTTCTGGGAAAGTTATTTAAGCTTCCAGGCTTAAGTTGATAAACAAGAAACCTGCCTCATGTAGGCGCACAAACATAAAGGCAATGACTACCTTGAGAACGGAGGCAACCCACTGTTTGTATTGCTGCGGCAGCAGACAGTGCTGGCCCGTGTCATGCAACCCATGAGCAGCAGCAAAGGGCCATTGCTTATGTTTATCGTCGGTAATTCACTAAAATGGATGTTACATGACATTCAAAGCATGTTGGGTGTCCGGGTGCACTAAAAAATTAATTTACCATTCAGAAAGCTTCTCATTTAGTTCAATCAGCTGTGTTTCAGCTGCATTATCTGTATGTTTCTAACATATTTATTCCCTATATTTTTGCAGAGCTAGCTCAAAGTGAGCTTTCTTTTTTATTATTAATTTAATGTCATTTCTATGTATTCCTGGGAGTAGGCCCCAACGTAACAATTCTACTGCCACATTGCCATCTCCAGGCAAGCCAAAGAACTGCACAAAAAGGTCTCAGAAGTGCATATACATACACAGAATCGTTGAATAGTTTGGGTTGGAAGGGGCCTTCAAAGGTCATCTTGTCCAACCCTGCAATGAGCAGGGACATCTTCCACTATGTGTACAGATATATTTTAAAGGACATACTCTTTTGGGATACTCTTATTTCAGGGAATCTATAAGAAGGTGTCAATCATTTGCACTGTGTTTTACTTCTTGAATATTTGAGCTGCCTGAAGCAAACTGAGGCAGAGTTCTTGCATCCAGAGCAGCAGCTCAATGCTAACTCTTCTGTCTGAACTTGTGCCCTCCAAAAACTGCAATCTGGTTCTAAGACAGATTTTAGATGTACACAAGAGCTCCATTGATCTCTATTACTCTTGAAGTGACAAACCCTGAGGCAAGTTTTCTATATCCTCCCATCAAGCTACTTCCAAGAGCTTTGAGTGACAAGGACAAAAAGTCAGTCATTTCACATACACAGTTCACACTTGATTTTAATGTATCCTGTTGCATTAAGACTTTGCCATGGTTTAAGCCGAGCCGGTAACTCAGCCACGCAGCCCTCGCTCACTCCATCCCCTGCTCCAGGAAGGATGGGGAGGAGAATCAAAAGAATGCAACTCCCACAGGTTGAGATAAGAACAGTCCAGTAACTAAGGTATAACACA
>JAOEHY010020915.1:0-11255 GCA_025447955.1 Psilopsiagon aurifrons
AGAAGAGAAGGCTGCGTGGAGACCTCATAGCAGCCTTCCAGTATCTGAAGGGGGCCTATAGGGATGGTGGGGAGGGATTCTTCATTAGGGACTGTAGTGATATGACAAGGGGTAATGGGTTTAAACTTAAACAGGGAAAGTTTAGATTGGATATGAGAAAGAAATTCTTTAGTGTAAGGGGGGTGAGGCACTGGAATGGGTTGCCCAGGGAAGTTGTGAATGCTCCACTGGTGGCAGTGTTCAAAGCCAGGTGGGACATAGCCTTGGGTGCTATGTTTTAGTGTGTGGTGTCCCTTCCCATGCTGGGGGTTGGAACCTGATGATCTTAAGGTCCTTTCCAACCCTAACTATTCTATGATTCTATTCTATATTTCTGTTGTAATTTCATTTCCAAGGAAGTGACATGACAGCTGAAACGATGCGCATGACAGCTGAAAGTTGGTAGAAGGAAAATTGGAAATAAAAATCGGAGAAAGAAAGAAAATATGAAAGTAAGCCCATCTGGCGTTCTGATACTGCACTCGAGAGAATGCCCAAGGGAAAGAGGACAAAGTCCTGTTTGCTGACAACACAAATACTCTACCTGTTAAATGCTAAAAGAAAATGACTTCAATTTAGCCCTGTTAATGAAGGTCAGTCTTTGACGTTACCTTAACTGTGTGTGTTCTGAATGTGTACAATAAAACATGCCAAGAAGTTATTAGTCAAATAACAAAATAATTACCCAGGTATGGAGCATAGCCAGACTCTACTGTGACTTGGCCAATGGGTGAGTTTACACCAACCTTACATTTAGATTTAGCAATGAAGTGGACAACCAGCACTCAAAGGAAATCTCATTCACATAATCTATTATATGCACCTCAAGATCTAAATATGGACTCTTATACTTTCGTGCTTTTAAATTTTCTCACTGGTGTTTCTTATTTGTACATTCCTTAGCAGTGTCTAGTCACTCTGAATGTTTGATCAAGCATTTTGAAAGCCCCCACTTTATTGTAATGAAGACAACCTAGAGCAAAGCCATCAAAATTGGAGACAAATAACAGTTTCAGTTTTCATAATATTCTATCGCTGTGAAGGAAAAAGCCTTCCCAATGCAAGCCAATATAAACTCATCAGTGGTACTCAATAGAACTAGGACTGGAGAAGTCTGCCTCAGCAAGGAGCTGACCATATTTGGGATATCCCAAAGAATCATACTGTGACTAGTCTGCAGAACCCTAGGCTGCTCCAACATACTGATATTATCATAGCACAGAGAGACTTCTGGGGCTGTTAGGAAATCAGTCACAAAATCGTTTTACAGGTTCACTCATGCTGACTAACAAAGGCAAACTTTGTTTTAAAACAACATAGGTTAACCTCAGCCGCAATACAAAAGTGTGTGCAGTATGATCTCTTTGTGTGGTTGCCACAGACAGGTTAATGATAATAAAAACATAATTCCTTCAAAGGTATCAGAGAAAAATGTGGGGAAGTACAGGGTTTGTGGCATGCAACGAGAACCATGGGGGAATTAGCAGGGGAGAACTGATTTGCGAGGCAAGAAAGAAATTTTGAGATAT
Organism: Psilopsiagon aurifrons; assembly: GCA_025447955.1. NCBI lineage: Eukaryota > Metazoa > Chordata > Aves > Psittaciformes > Psittacidae > Psilopsiagon > Psilopsiagon aurifrons. Next base: position 1,569 of record JAOEHY010020915.1, read on the forward strand.
CTGTTCCAGTTTAGGCACTTCTTTTTTGGCATAATCTCTCAACTAAACAAGCATCTCTATTACAATGGACCCTTTGATGAAAGAAGACATCAGTAATTTAGATATAGTACTGAAAAGTATTTTGCATGTCTTGAATAACTGCAATATAGTACAAACTGTGGTAGATGAGTGATGTTCTGTATTTCTATTTACATTTATCTAATTGTAAACAGATATCTTGTGATGCTTACTTATAAAATATTTGTTACAACTGTAAACAGCTTATTTATTTAAATATAAATATTTACCACTTAAAAGATACATTCTAATGCAAACTGCCTTGTAACTTAGAGAGTTCTTGGTACATAAAAAAACCCCCATGTATCACTTAGATTCATTGTATTTTTAAATGGATTAGTTTGTTTTCACAGGTATGAAACAATGCAAGCCACAATTTTAGTTTGTATTTTTTTTCTATAGTACAGAAATTGTTACCAAAACGTCAAAAAAAAAAAAAAAAAAAAAAAAAAAAAAAAAAAGAGAAGGAAAAAAAAGAAGTCCTATTCACAGAGCTATGAGGACTAAGGGACTAAGAAGGTGTAAGAACACAACCAGGAATGATTTGCACTAATGGGTCAGCAGTATAGTAGTATTGGGGTTACACTGATAATTGTTACCAGTGCAAGAACCATTTTCACAGTGTTTCATCTAAAGACAAAGCTCGTTGTCTCTGGGAAACACTAAACCAAGGAAACTTTATGGAATTTTTATTGCACCTCAAAACGCTAGAGCATCAGAAAGGAAGTTAAGTAGTAAATAACACAGAATATTGAGGAGAGAGCAAAACCTAGCATTAAACAGCAGACAACTAGAAATGAACAACAATTTGAATAGCTACTGCAGTTTCAGCAAATTAACTATCATCAGAGAATTTAAAAAAAAAATGATAAGTTTCTTTTCTCAAGACTTTGACAAGTAGGACACATCTCTGAGAGGGCAGAAATGTTCATGATATGTACAAAACAAAATGAGAAGAGTTATCCCATCTGAGGGAGTGTTGCTTAATACAAAACATCTTGACAAGTCTCCACTCTGGTATTCACATGTTAATGAAAAGGCAAATGCCTGAATGCATATCAGTTTCTAATGCTCAAAAAAGTCTCTTTTCACAGTTGTCCACTGAGGAGGATTTACATTTTGAAGCACATGATTAAAGCTCTTGTCTTCAAGAACTTAGTCTGATGTTTAGCAGCGTAAAAGTTCATAAAAGCTAACTGCCTCGTTCAGTAAAAACTGTTTTGAATTTTAAGAAGCTTTTAGCTTCCAGAAAACTGGCATCTTTTGTAAAATGCCATCTTTATCATTTCTGATTATTCTATGAAAGTTCTTACTCGCTGCTCTGTAAGAATTTCCAACGCTTCTGCGCTCACCCCACTCCACCCCCACCCCTTTTCATATCTTTAACAGTAAAGCTCAGAAAACACCTACTATTTGAAATTTGATCAATTTTTCTTTATGGGAATAGCACAAAAAAATCACTTGTAAGTTTGTAAAAACAACCAATTTAGTTTTGACACAATCAAATTAAGATGACATTGCCCTGGGCTATCCATTCCCTCTCAATACAATTACCCTATTAAAATGGTCTTAAACAGGATAAATAAAATACTTCATTAAAGTATAAAATCAGTAATACTTCATTAAAACATAAAATCAATTATACCAGCATGAAAATTGATAGCACATCAACATCTCAGAGGTCTTGTCAGGATTAACTGGTTCACTAAGAGTGGCCAGTAGTAAGCAATTATCATGGCCATTTCAAATCATCCAATAAAGTTAAAAAGAGTCACTTCAGGTTAGAAGTTTCAGATGAAGCCCTCTTTTATATTAGAGAGAAATAACTTCTAAAATATCTGTTTCTACATACAAAAACTCTCAAGATTGTTTTCTTTGTCACAAGGCTGAACAAAAACTCTTTGGTGACTTTGAAACTTGGCAAACATAATAAAGAAGGAGAAAAGGCTTCCAGTCCAACATTTCAACATTTCGGAGACCTGTATGACAAGCCCTATTGGAAAGCTAATGTTTTTGCTGGGTCATTTTTTAGCATGCTCATTTTGAAGAATAGGGTTGTAAATGAGTAACCTCTAGGATGTTAGGCTTTGTTAGCAACTATAGAGAAAAGGAAATTACTATGATAAGCTTTGCCAGAACCGCCTGATGGTTAGTGATATGACAACGATCTTAAAACAAAGTGATGAAGAAGTAATTACCAGGGGTCAGAAAGCCCATTACCACATTTTTGTGTGCATATGGGAGGCATTCCCTAAAAGTATGATGCAATGTATGTAATCTAATGAATATGTATGTTTAACAAAAATATAATCACAACCTGGTTGATGCTTGGGAGAGACAGGCTTGGAGGAGCCATCCCCTGTGTCTCTTGGTGCAGCAATAAAGAATACCTGCTTGTCAATTTAAAACTTTGTTGGCAAGTTCCTGGAGTTTTGTCTCAAGCAATTTCAACGCACATAAAAACCTCTGGGGAATGCTTTCTGCTAAAGAGCAAAACAAATCCCTACTCTGGTGGCACCATAATTTCTCCCTTCTCTCAAAGGAGTGGCATTGCATTAAAAAAATTACAGCTACATAGATGAATAAGTTCAGAGCCAGTTACGCTCATACAGAGCTGAAGTAAACCACGGAGATAACTTACTGAAAATTTACAAAGCAACTTTAATCAAGAATTTCATGACATAAGTGAATCATTTTATAAACAAATACAACAATGTGCAAATTGTGCATTTCAAAATCACATAATTGCCACAAATACCAGAAAGCTAACACTGTGGAACAATAAAAAGGCTGAAGTCCCAAACCTGAAAAATCTACCAGTACAGTAGCGTGGCCCTTTGGTAAGGCTTATTGTCTCTGCACCCATTGCTGAGCAAGCATGACAGGAATACTCCTGGGGCTTGGGCAGTGCTTTCCCAGCTGCACTCAAAATGCTCCATCTTGCCCTTTCACCTGGGCTTAGCACAGGCAGAGCTCCCTTGGCTTTGTGCTTGTGCTGAGGATGCACCTTCTCAGGAATTCTTCCTGCTAACAAACATGAGAGGTCTGCTGGGCTTTATTTAAACCACACTTTGGAAGAAGCAGCAAGAAGCCTAAACCTTTTTACACCAAAAAGGACTTGCTCTATGCAAGAGCAAAGAAAATGAGGGATATAAACACTTGATACAAACACTTGAGGATGTTAACACATTTTTGACACATTTATATCAAGCTTGCCATTACTTCTATGCTACAGTGATAGTCATCCTCCCTTTTCTGATTATGAAATACAAGATGCAACATTACACAGTAGAGCTTGACGAGGATATTATTTTCAGAACATTAAGAACCCTCACTATGCCTCATTTATTTTTAGATTAGAAGTAGCATCCCACTGATGTGGGGTGCAACCTAAATGCAGACACAAAATACTTAGCACAAAACACATGCTGACAAGTTATCAGAATGCTTTGGGTGGGGGGCTACAAAATCTCTGCAGCTTGGTTGAGCAGGTAAGATGCCCAGACACTGAAGGCAGGTTTCTTATCTGTTAAAGTCTAAAGACAAAAATCAAAAAGCAGTTTGATACAAAACAGAAATAGCACTTTGATTTTAAAATACCTGCCTTTTTTTAACGCATTTAAAAAAGTGAGGAGGATCATTCTTTTTCAGCAACTTGTAAAAAAAGCGACAATCAAGCATGTGTGATTTTTATGGATTAATTAATGACCTCTACTGGCCATGCTCTAGGCATAAAGTTACGCATATTTTATACTTGAGCATCATTGTGAAAGTATTTTTAACCAAATTATATCATTTGTGTGCCTTTACAGATGCAAAAAAGCTGAAAAACTTGATCTCATAATACATTTTCATTACTAGCTAGAACAACAGGACTCCTCCATTTAAACCCCTGTAGATCAAGACACAGCTACTGAACAAGCATTGCTTTATATAAGTTGTTGATCCTGCTCTAAAAAAAAATAGCAAAATTACAGACTTGCTTCAAAATCAATACAGTAATATTTTCTTAAGTTTTCCAACTTACCACAAGGTAACCAATGAATGGCGTTCAATATAGAACACTAAAAAAAACTCTCTGCATAGTTTCAAATGTACTATAGAAGTGGAAAACCAAGCTGTTCACAAACAGATAAGGTGAGAAGTTTTAAAGTAAAATCAGTGTACTCCCATGCATGTTCAGCTCATCTGACACATTCAGGTTGATGACAACCTCAAGGCTGCTTCTAATTATCAGTGGATATGTATCTGACTTCTTTGTGCCTTTTTACAATCATATACCCTAAGTACCTCATTTGTACTTCCAAGCAGAAAGAAAAAAAAAAATAAATCTAAAGCTCTACATCTTCTCTTGTCTCCCATGAGAAGCAACTTTAACCCAGACTCCGCATAGTATAATGCATGCATATAATTCTGCTATGTAATCAGCAAGACCAGCACTGTCTCCTCAACAAGATATGCCCAGGGACAGTAGACAACATATATATAGTATTTTGATGGATTGGGGGTTAACAACTACCCCTAATAAACCAGAAAGTAACAGGCAGTTCATATCCAGCAGTCGACAACATTTGAACACTAACTGTGGCTCTGAATGATGAATTAGGCATGCACTTTACCAGATATTTTTCTCATTCCAATGGGGGTAATCAAAATAATTTAATACTGAAGAACCAGAACAGAACAAAATTTCATGGTGCTTGCTGTAATTCAAGGTTTTTTGGTTACTCCCACCCACCTACTATACACACAGGAGGTTAAATTAATATTATTGACTACCCAAAGGAAAGCAAAAGAACATGTACAACATTACTGAATTTATTTGGGAGTAAAGTGAGAGATGAGATGTTGAGCAGCAGAATGTACACAAATCCTCTTCAAATGATTAATTACTCTCTCATGCAATATAGGAATTTGGTCAGCTATCCCACAGTTGAAATAATAAGACCACAATGATGAGTTAATTTAATAAGAGGAACACATGTCTCCAGAGTCACACCGTTCTGAGAAAGAAAAAAAGAAAATGAAAAAAATACATCAGCATCTATTTTATTTATAAAATGAATTTGAAATGTATAGAGAAATCTCACAAAGAAAAAAATTAGTCATGAGAATAATTAAGGAAGAGGGAAGCCCTAAACTTGAGAGCATATTTTGCAAATTGTAATTAAATACTAATATATTAGAGTATTCTAAATTTTAAGTTACATTATGAAAGAACTGTTCAAACCTGTAGATCATGCTAAAAGCAGCATGCTTTCTGTCAGGATTATTGCTGAAGCACAAGTATCACTTCCCCAATTCTTTACAGTGCTTCTTTGCATTGATTGAATGAATAAAGTTTAAAAAAATACATAAAGAAAATACATTTACATATCATATTGTGAGTCTTTTCTTGACTTCATTCAACAAGAATGAGCCCTAGGTATAGGAATTCAGAATCTGCATAAGCCAGCTGAGGCAGATTTGCTTCAAACACTAGTTTGTATTTGTCCTGGGAGCTAGCCTGGGGGGGCAGGGAGAGGGTCCAACGAGAGGCATGTTAAGAGCTTGCTTGTTGCATAATAGCTACGTGGGTAAAATGAACACCTACACAGTATGCACTTCCTATTCTTGTGTGAATAAATGAATGGTACAGTCTGAGAGTTAAGATTATGCAATATAAAAATGGCCCCTCTGTGTTTTCAACTTTTAACCTTTTTTCACATCAAGCAAGGACAGGCTAACAATGATAAATATAACAGCAGCAATAAAGGAACACATTATATAAACTGAACTTGTCAGAGCAACATTACAAAACTATCTGGAGCCTGTACGATTATTTCTTCACTGCACTGAAGTCTCAGATGCTCATGGGACAATTCACTGCTATGCTTACTGAGACTGTGTTGCTATTGTACTCCTACACACAACTTCAGGGTTATGGCAAAACCATAGCATAGTATAAAGCTCTGTGAAAGCAACTGAAGAAACTATTGAGATTTTCAAAAATATTACCATTTTCCATGTTCCAGCTGTAATTTGTGTGGCACTTTTGTCTATTTTGAATGAAAACAGATAAACTCTTTTAGAAAAGATAATCAGGCAAATCAAAGCAATCAAATATATAAAATTCTAGTTTGAAAACATTCTGGGTGATGGGTTAATTGGTAGTTTGACTTCTACCCCACAATCCAGATTGTTTCCCAGTCTTGTTTACAAGCATTAGAAGTGAGGCTGAAGAGGTGGGACGGATAACATCTTCCAAAGACTGAAGAATCTAAGAAACATTCCTATGAAGGGTCTTGTGTGAAGCAGCTGCTGAGAACTGAGGAAGTCACCTGTGGACAATGGCAGTCCAGACTGGGTACACGGTGTCTTTACGCTTTCCCCTCAACTCAGCAGGAAAGATCACACACGAAGAGGCCTCTCAGCCATCTAAACAAATTAAAAATAATTTTGCAGCTCTCTTTAGTTACTCTCTCTAAACACCTTAATCTCCTATTTCACTGTTCCCTTCCTGTCTCTGGTAAAGAATAAATTGAAAACAAGACATGAGATGGAATGCAGTATCATTCAGTCACAAATGCTCATCTAGTAAAAGACATTAAGAACCCTTCATTCCTACCAGATGTTTACCTATGGTTCTGCTTCTTTGGTTATGGGAACATCATATGAAGAAAGACACTTTAAAGAGCACACACATAGGGTTGTTTTTTTTTTTTAATTGCTATTATCTTCTTAATGAAAAACATGATATACAGATATATAAGTTCCCCTGTGTGTATCCACATAGAAGAAGAAGATCTGAATGTAGAAATATTACAATGGTGAGGCACTGGAAGGGGTTGCCCAGGGAAGTTGTGAATGCTCCATTGCTGGCAGTGTTCAAGGCCAGGTTGAACAGAGTGTTGGGTGACATGGTTTAGTGTGAGGTGTCCCTGCCCATGGCAGGGGGGTTGGAACTGGATGATCTTAAGGTCCTTTCCAACCCTAACTATTCTATGATTCTATATAAGCTGTTAATTATGATTTACAGGAAAATCCTACATTGCCTTTAACCATTCACTGCAGAAACAGACTAGTGAAAACACAATGTATTTCCTTATACAGAAAGATTTATCAGTTTTGAATGCATTTACTCTGACTTATTGCAACAGCTAAAACAATATTCATAAAAATATAATAATGCTCAGTGCCAATAGCTTAACTGAAAAATACGACTCATAAGCCATCTAACCACTGCAATTCAATGTCTTCCTGAGCAAAAGGCTTAACCAACAGAAAAAAGTATTTGAAATAATGGAAAATTTGTGTGGCTGACCCATAGGTTATTAATTCAGGCTTCTCGGACATAAGTTTACTAAAGAGATGACTTACTACATGTAGATTCCAAGGAAAAAAATACACTAAATATTGTTACACTTGCCTTCAACTGCCAGAAAAAGATTCTCCCTCCTAAATAATGTGCCATGAAAGCACTTCATTTCACAATCAGCTTGTCATTAGCTATTTCATTGAAATAATATACAGAGTGACTAGACCACACAGGGATCTGAACAACAATAGAATTATAGGATCATAGAATAGTTAGGGTTGGAAAGGACCTTAAGATCATATAGTCCCAACCTCCCTGCCATGGGCAGGGACACCTCCCATTAAATGGCGTCACCCAAGGCTCTGTCCAACCTGGCCTTGAACACCGCCAGGGATGGAGCATTCACATAGGTACAACATATTATGAAGAAAACCTGGAATGTAATACACATCTCAGCCATTTACTCATCTGCAGTTTAAACAGAGACCTAAACCAGATTTATAACCTTAAGTGACAAAAAAATATTTTCAAAGACAGAAAGGCTTACGCTAATGGATACCATTCAAAATTCCTAATGTAACACACATCATCTTGAAATAGAAATATGCCATGGATAATTCCTCATCAAACATTCAGGTACTTCGAGTACAAATATGAGCTTAGGTTTACCTGAGCTATATGCTGATGCTGAAAATTTGCAGAGTTTGTTTACAGTAAAGTTGATTTGGAATGATGAAATGGCATCCCTGAAATCACTACAATTCCCATGCTGAATATTACTATATTCAGAAAGAGTTTTACAACAGGAAGACTTATTATTAATACAAGATTATTTATTAATCAGAAGAATGTCTCTATTTATATCTATCCTGGCCTTTACCTGCTTTACAAATAACTTGCATATTTGTCAGCATCTTGGGTTCAGTTAGAGAGTGACAAGTCCTAAATACTTCAAGAAAATGAGACATATTCAATCAAATAAAGTTCTCATCTCTGTTACAGCTATGCAGAGACTTCGGACTCAATGTGAATGGTGGTTGCTACTGCTGAAAAAAATAGCTGTCCCTTTCGGTGAGGCAGCAGCTCCGAGGTGGTGGCCATGAGGGGTGGTCTGTGCCAGCCTGCTGCAGGGCCTGAGGATGGCTTGGGCGTTCTGCTCAGCCCAGTGTCCCTGCTGCTTGGGTGTGAAGGCCCCAGGTGAGGTGCAAGCCTGCAGGCAGGGCTGGAGCTGCACTGCACAGGTCCCTTGAAGGTAGGGCAGTCCCCTTGCTCACAACTACCAGCACCTTGGGTCTCTCTGCATTCTCTGCTGAGTAGGAGTAATTAAAAGCACAGTTGATAAGGTATTGTTTTTCAGGTGCATTTTCTATGTTTCTCCTTTTAATGCAGGTATAGGGTAGTGGCTTCTTACAATGCAGATACCATTTAGCATCAAAGTTTCTCCGTTTTATTACTTACTGTATACTATTGCTGTCTTATTGGTAGCTGTATCTTAATTAGGAAATTATATCTGTAATTCAAATGACCTTCTGTTAGTGGCTGTTTCAATGTGATTTGATGTCATGGCAGCCTTCAGGCTTCGTATCCTGATGGAAAAAGTTGGTCTGAACACGGAAGAGAGCCAGTTCTACTTTGCTTAAAATTCTTCCTACTTGTCCTATAAGTGGTAGCTGTCGTGGGTTTGCGATTCCTCCACTGTCATTGTCTGTAGTGCAAGCCCTACGAAAACATCTTTTTTATTACAAAATGGGTATTTATATATAAATTGTTGTTTCTTTACAGTTTATCAGTGAGGTAGTTTGAATTAAGTTTTTATCCTTAATTTCTGTCTTGAGAAATTTACCTGCAGAAATTATACTAAAAAATTACAGTCAGACCACAGGGAAAGAGTGGTGGGGAACTGCATTTGAACTTAACTGACTTAGTCTTTGTAATACAACTTCATGTATCTGAACAAGGCTGGTTTGAGAGTAGTAAGTGTAGAAGGGCACAGTACCTTCTCCTTTTCTCTGCACTGACCTCAAACTGGGTCTAGCTTTGAGAAATCAGTTTCCCTTTGGCTTTAACCTCATGAAGTTCAACAAGGCCAAGTGCAAGGTTCCACACCTGAGTCAGAGCAATTCCAGGCACAGCTCCAGGTTAGGCAGAAAAGAGATTCAGAGCAGCCCTGCACAGAAGGACTTAGGGGTGTTGGTCAATGAGAAAATGAACATGAGCTGTCAGTGTGCACTTGCAGGCCAGAAAGCCAATCGTATACTGGGCTGCATCAAAAGGAGCGTGACCAGCAGGTCGAGGGAGGTGATCCTGCCCCTCTACTCTGCTCTTGTGAGATC
>JAOEHY010020916.1:0-14129 GCA_025447955.1 Psilopsiagon aurifrons
CCGCTTGAGCGCCGCGAAGGATTGTCGCAGCGCGTCCGCGAGGCGATCGGGGTCGGGCAGCATGTCGCGATCGGCGGTGAACGAGATCGCGATGGTCGGGCCGTAGCTGTAGACCGGGAAGATGATGCCCATGCCGTCGAACACCGGTGCCGTGCCGTACATGTCGACCATCTTTGCGCCGGCGAAGTAAAGCGGCACGCGGCTGCCCGGCACGTTGGTGACGACGCAATTGTACATGGGGGCGTGCTGGTTCGCCGCACCGACACGGGTATAGAGCCGCGCGGCGATGCCGGCGAGCGCTGCCCGGGGCGCTTCGAGGGGCGACAGCGCGGACGGCGGCACGGCCCGATCAGACCGCGCCGCGTCCCCGGGCGCATCGGCACCGGCGGGACTCGGTGGAACGTCTTGGGGTGCAGACCCAGCTTGGGGGGGAACGCTGCTTCACCTCGCTTTACAAAACGTTGTGACATCGTTCCTCGCGAGCCCTCAGCCCTGTGAGGACCTGTTAGTAGCCTATGTAAGGTACAACAGGCAACTCCACCCTAGCTTTTAGGGACATGTCAACACACAGCTCTGGTTCAGAAACTAATCTGGAAACAACAGCAGGTTGCACTGAGCCCGTCGCTAAGATTTAAATCCTGCTTCACTTTTCATGACACATACAAAACTTCCTTCCAAAGAAACAAATCACTCCAGATCTCACAAAACCTTTAGCAGCTGATGGCTGGCCCTTATGCCCTCCATTATTCTCCATATCCAGGTTTATGATGAAAGAGGAAATAGTTTGGGGTCTAAAGCTCAAGCTGTTGCAAGATAATTTTGCTTTGCAGCCAGCAGAGAAGATGGACCCAAGTTCTGAAGTGGCAGGGGCAACACAGAGTTTTGGCATGTTTCTCATTCCCTGGTGGCTCATAAAGTTCCTACTGCTCCACTTCCAAGTGTGGGGCCTCATACACATGCAGGAGGGAAATATTCCATTACCAGGCTTAATCGGAGGCTTAGATTTGAGAACAAAGATGAAAATGGGGTGAGGAAGTCAGATCCATGCAGCACGCTTTATAAAACATGACTGGGCAACTGCAGAAACAGAATGAACTTTAAAATGAAACATGCCAGAAAAGAAGAGATAAAATATCTGTATCATTGGAAGAATTTGCTATGCATGTATGATGAGAGATAAACTTCTGCATAGGGTCCTGTTATGTAAAACACACAAGTATAACACTAGAATGAATCTCTAGTCCATCTTCAGTCTTCAAAGCAGGACGAGGTCAACTTCAGACAACCACAACTCATGTTTTTCCAACATTGTTCTGAACTTCGACAGTAAAAGTGATTCTGCTCTCTAAGGCCAAACTGCTAACTGCAAAAAATCTCTTAAGTAAATTAATGTTGCTGCAAATTGTATAGCTCTACCTCAGTGAACACAGAGAACAATTAATCATCATTTGCATAAACACTTGCTTCAAAGCTGTAAAGACCATTACCAGGAATTGTTTCACTCTCAAACTCTTTCTTTTCCAGACGAAACCTTCTTCCACTCTGCTCTTTGTGAACTGTTTCAGGATTTTCTAATGATTCCAGAGGTGATGTCTGCATTCCCCCCAAATTATACACAACACAGATCACTGCTACCACCCATGGCATTTGGAAGTTGTCACATCACCCCCATATTGCTGATCCACCTTCAGTTTGAGGGCTGCAGAAACATGCAGACTGAGAACAGCTGCTCACACAAGCATTGCCAAGCTGACATTTTCATCTCATCTGTCTTTCCAAGTGCAGCCCTCTGCACTTACCTTTACTTAATTAGACCTTGTTGATTTCACCCATTATAAGAATAAAAATTAGACTGGAAAATGTCTTCTACTTGAACAGTTTCTAAACTGGTGTCACCTATAAGTGTTTTAAGTTTATTCTGCTTTTCATCACCCACACTGCACTTGTCAACATTGCATAGCAGTAGCTCAAACCTCTGCTTGGAGGATCCTTTAGCTTTGCCAAAGCAGTGAATGTAATTCTTTGCTCAGTTGTGCATCCATCTCAGAGAAGTTTCAGCCAAACCATATGTCTCCAATTCCTTTAGGAGCACTGTAACAACATCCAGATACAGTCACACAGCCATACTTCTAACCACCAGGTCAGCTGGAAGTTAAGCTGGCATTAGAGATGAAGTTTCCTTGCAGCCTTCAAGGCTGCAACCTTGCGGCTAGAACCAGAAGATAGAAGCTAGAGAACAATATTCTTGGAAGTCTAGATTTACTGTTGGGGGGGGGGAGAGGTAATTTTGTTTGGTTGGCTGGTTGGTTTTAATGACAGATGCTTGCTTTAAATTAAACGTTTAGGAAGTCCTGTTTGTAAAAGTCTGTAATTGTTCATCAGATTACAGCAAGGAATTTATTTTTACAATTATACCAGCATTATGAAACTTTGCTTACAGCTGCCTCTAAATTCTCAGGATTACCATTTTGAACTATTCCCACTGCACACAGTCAACAGTTCTAAGTCTATTCTTAAGCGTAACTTCCATTTTACATCTGTGTAATTTTATAAACAAATTGAAGAATGCTTGCTTTCATAATAACAGCACTGCACCCATCTTTGAGCCTAGTCAAGCCTTTGCCTGCTTCCAGTGTGGATTTGTGAATCATTTTCAGAAGTGTGTGCAGAGAATTTAGCTGAAAACAGCCTGTCAAGAAAGTAAAAAAGAATTTTTTTGTAGCTGTGTTTCATCTTTCACTTTGTTGAGAAAGATATCTGCAAGTTGGAGGGAAACAGAAAAAGGGAAGTCACTTTCAAGTTTCTCTTCAAGGGAAGAATCCAGTAGCATGTAGCTGGAAAACCTAGCTTAACCTTGGCGCCCAGAAACACCAGAAGAGGACTGGTACTGTAAAGTTCACCCTTACACAACTTCCAAAGTGAAGAAACTCACAAGAAATTATGAATTTGAAGCTGTAGTCTCACTATCTGCTAGAAAAAACTCTCCCTCTCCATCTGTATCTTTTTCAGCCAAGAAGAGATTCAAGTGCTCCACTGCATCCCATAATCACACTGCTCCAGTATTACACCTCTCCTGCTATGATTCCCTGCAATGTGAGGATACTGGAAAGCTTCTTCTATACCCACACCCAAAGCAGCAGCTGGAATTGACAAAACTGACACAGTACTACCAACAGGATCCTAACTGCATTAAGAACAGAAAATACTGACCAAGAAAGTCTGGTTAAGTTTTCCTTAAGAGGTCTCTCCATGTTTCTTGTATTTACTTGCCAAAAATTAGGAGCAGAAATGCACAGAGGCAGAATAAGTTTAAGCTGGCAACAGAAAAACACAAGTATCAGCTTTTTCCATGCCTTTCCAGTTTATAAAGATAATGTTGAATTCCAGTCCTGGCCTTGTACAGCTTAGGGTCATCTGCAGAATTAATACACTTCACATTTCTTCATTTGAATACACAATGATTCCAGATCTGCTGGAGACAAGAGTATAATAAAAGGCTTATCGCCAAGTACATTTCCTGCACCTGTGGGATCAAATCACACAGGTGTATAGTTACACACTATAAAATGGAGCAAGTAAACTGTGAAAAATGATTTATTGCACTAATTTTCAACAGTCAATAACCCTAATTTCATGTTCACAGACAAAAGATTACAAACATGTCTCATTTGGGGAATAGTGGGAGCTGTTCTTTTACAGTCTCGGCTGAAACCATCATTTTAGATCAACATGAGTTCCAAGCAGTAACTCACATTGTACAAACTAAATACAACAAGCAACCATGTTCTCTTTCCATCTCAGAGCACAGCAACTTTGTCTTCCAAAAGAAGCATTCACCAGGCGAATAAAGGCACCAGAGGCTGTACTAAGAGGCAGCTAAGATGTAACACCCACTACCAGTATTCCAGCATCATCTGTAGTTCTGGTTCCAGACGCTTCTAGTTGTACATTCAGACATCCAAAACAAGCACTTTGTGTTACCTCTGACATTAACATTTTGTCATTAAAAATAATGTTAGCGCTTCTCCAACTGGATCCTCTAACATCTTCTCCTCTTGGGAAGAGATACTTCTGAAAGGAAATAAATAGGTTTTCTGACAAGCTTTTCAATATGTTTTTTCATGGGAATTATTACAGTGGAATTAATTCTGCCCAGCAAAGGAAATTAGTAGATGAGCTCTTGAGATCCTCTCCCAATTCCTCTCCCCATTGTTTTAAAAATGAAAAAAATAATCTTACATAAAAAAATAATCGGATTATGCAGCACACTATCATTCAAAGTATCAATTACAATTCCACTGATGAACAAAACATCGTACTCCAAAACTTACTCAACCTTCAGAGCTTTCTGCTTCTCATGAACACCTTCAAGATTTCATTGTGAGTTTGTCAAATTGAATACTCATAAAATGAAGCACAGAATACCTGAAGAGATTGCTTAGGGCATTCTTAATGCCTCAGAATTTTCTGAGAATCAAAAAATGTAAGAAACTTTTTGTCCACAACATCTTGAAGTAAGTAAATAAAGTATGGTATTAAATGCTAAATGCATCAATGTGAATTCAATCTGACTATCTAAAATTGAATGAATTCACATTGTCTACAACTGAGGTGATCATTTCAGTATTACAAAGCACATTTTTGCTTTTAAAAAGTGCAAATATAAATGTGCCACCTCACTACAAATGTATTTTAACAATGATTACGCTTCCTTGTCCAAAATTTCCTTCCATTACATAAAACTTCGGATAGCAAATTAACTCCAAAAGATATACTCCTTACACTTACCTATGTCCTTAAAGCTTTCCAGAAGTTGTTGCTAACCCTTTGCCCCCGACTTTAAGTAACTCAAGTAAATCCTACTCTTTCAGGTTAAGAATCAGAACCTCTGGTCTATCAAATCTGCCTTCCACTCTGTAACCAAGACTAAGCCAGTCTCAGACTAGCCAGAACTGCCAGCAGAAATCACACTTTTAGCTGGCCAGCTACTTTCCCAGGAACACTACCCATCTTTGAGATATGACAGCAAAGCCGTACCCTGGCTCTTCCCAGAGAACAGCTAAATAAAGTACCTCAAGATAAAGAAGATGCAGTATGTGTTCCATGGTGCTTAAGTTCTTCTCCTCAAGCAATACTGAGAACAGACCCTGAAGCTTCTAAAACTTCAATTTGTACTACATGCATTTGATGCTTCTCAGACCAGCTTCACCATCAGCTTTGAGAAACCTGTTTTACCATTGCTTCCAAATAAAAATCACATTATTTCTAGTAACATGAGTGATTGAAAAATCATCCACTCTTCTGCTGCAGTCCACAGAATCCTATCCCAGCTATGTCAGACAACTTCTAATACACCACAGGACACTGTTACTGTACATGTCTACTAGAGCATAATCCTTGAAGCACTGCCCAGCTGAAATGAAAGCTAGAGGGGAAATTTCAATGTTCCCTCAGTTCCACAAAGTTAAAGCTTGAGAGGCAGGTTACGTAAATTCCCAGAGCTACTAAATCAGGTATCTTTCGTGAGTGGGAGAACGACCGAAAAAACCCACTTTTCCCTACACCTTGGAACACTTCAAGGCAGACTTTATTACTGAAGAGTAAATCTCCTTTTAACTGGATCACTTTTAACTCTGAACATGCTATAATGAAATCTACGTCGAAAAACATGACTCTTGGGATTTTGCTACCACATGAGTGCACAAAGACTTCAATTTTCATGCTAAAATGTACAGGCTAAAACTAATATAGATTTTGCAAGGCAGCAACACATGGTCCAAAATATAGCATCATAGAATAGTTAGGGTTGGAAAGGACCTCAAGATCATCTAGTTACAACCCCCCTGCCATAGGCAGGGACACCTCCCATTAAACCATGCCACCCAAAGCTATGTCCAACCTGGCCTTGAACACCACCAGCAATGGAGCATTCACAGCTTCCCTGGGCAACCCACTCCAGTGCCTTACCACCCTTACAGTAAAGAATTTCTTCCTCATATCCAATCTGAACTTCCCCTCTTTAAGTTTGAACCCGTTACCCCTTGTCCTATCACTACACTCCCTAATGAATAGTCCCTCCCCAGCATCTCTACAGGCCCCCTTCAGATATTGGAAGGCTGCTATGAGGTCTCCACGCAGCCTTCCCTTCTCTCGGGGTGTGTGTGTGTGTGTGTTTTCAAAAAATACAGCATGTGAGAACTATTAAAACCTGTCACTGGTCTGCTAGAATGTCAGTCACTGTACCTTCTTCATCTGAGTTTTCTTCTGTGATTATAGGCATCCCAATATGCTGAGTAACGGTTTCTTTTGCCACTTGCATTTCACCTGCAGACAGATATTTAGGAAGAACTGTCATCTTTCTTTGCTTCTACACCTCAGGTCCAGCAGTTAAAAGTTTGTCCACTTGCTCCTCTCTTGACTTTCTAGTCAAAGGCTGTAGAGAAACACCTATGCATCACAGCACCATCATACAGCTCCCTAAAGAAACTTCCAATAAAAAGGAATTAATGCTAAAAGTGTAAAGTGTATTAATCACCAACTCAGTGCAGAGATAATTCAAAATGCCTTACTCCACTTCAACAGTACATGTACTGTTTTAAAATAAAGCAAAGGCAACATTGTGTAATGCTCACGTCTGAAAAGGGATTTATTTTCTCAGTGAGTTTTTTTCCAGGAGAAGCTAAGCAAGTCAGAAGAGAGTTTGGAACTTTGAAATTAAATCCCTGCATTTAAAATGAAGTTCATTCAAAACTAGTTTGCTGTTCAGTTTCATTTAAACTTCAATAAATAATAAGTAAAAACTTAAACGGCAGAACAGCTTCTACCAGTTTAAAAGCTGCTTTTAAAAAGTTTGCTCCCTAACCTTGTTTCTATTCCTAGCTAAAATCACAATGCTCAGAAGAAAAAACCAAACCCCCTCCCCAACCCAAAAACAAACAAAGAAACCAACACCCTCCCCTCCTCAAATTACAGAACAGAATCAAAAAAGAAACAAGTCATGGGTGTATAAAAAGCCCTTCTGTCAAGAAGGGAAAAGTTAAGCCTACCTATAAACTAGACAAGTCTGGAACTATTATAATGTACCAACAACTGCAATACTGGGATTAAGGAAACAACTGGAAGAGTTTTGGAACTACATGAGTTATTGACAAAAGATTTTTGTTCATATGGAAGTACTAAAAATTTCAGTAACAAAAGGACAAGATAAATATCAGCTGGAAGGAGAATGACTGCTGTGACAGTGTAAGACTACTGATGTACTAGTCTTACAAAGCAATCACTGGCATTAAGACATTAATATCATTTTCTCTTCAGAAGTTTAGAGAATATTCCTTCAAGAGGTCAGGAACAGAATAGAAACAGGCAAGACTTGCTTCAGATTTCATGAAAACAGTATGAACTATGAAAATTGCCAGATAGGCTGATTTTCGTCAAAAAGACAGCTTCAAAAGGAGAAGCTATCTGTCAGAAGAAGAAACTGACAAGTATCTTAAACTTTAATATGTCTGTTATACGGCAACAGGAAAAATTTAGACACTGCCACACAGAACATGCTTCTCCAAGGTCAAGCCTTTCAAGGGAAAAAATTAGCAGGAGTGCATGTGTACGAGAGAGACTTAAGATTAAAAAGAAGCTGCATGTAATCACAGTGTTAGGTAGAAGCCTAACCAGACTACAGAAAACAAACAAAGTTCAGTTACGTACTAGTATAACAAAATATTTCTTTAATCTTCTACGTCTACTAATCAACAGTAAAATTTAGCCCAGCTACCTCAGCTGGCAAAGCAATGGACAGACTTCTGCAGTTGCTCCAGGTTCACAAATGCAATGGAGAAATACCTTTGATTCCCAAAGAATCTCTTTTCCTTGCTGGCTGTGGTCTCCTACTGGCTTTTTTACTTCGGCTTAGAGATTTCCCATAATTTGATCCTGATTCAGAAGATTCCAATTTTACTTGTCGATGTCTTCTGGATTTGGAAACCTAAAAGCCAAACATACTTATGAATGATACAAAACCGCTAAACTTTTACAGCCAGATATTACTATATGTCACCCAGGACTTTACGTATCAGCAAGGACCATAGCATCAACTTCCATGTCAGGGAGGAGGAAGGATGGAAGTTGTGCAGGCGGACTCCCACCAGTTACTGTTCTTTAGTTTCAACAAGGCAATGTGCTTCTATGATTTAAGGGGTGTATCACTTAAATTCAGGCAATGAAACATTCATTTCTTTTCAAATCACTCTCTGTTGGCATCAGCCTACATTATGTTGGACACTGCTGTCTGCAAGCAAAAGGCGCACCTCTGACAAATGCCACACCATAAAGCCTCCTTACTGTCATATTTTGCTTAGGTGCCTAGAAAACTGTCTGTTCACAAGTTCAGGCTGTTAAACATTGAAGAGCTCTGTTTCATTTAATAATGCATTTTTCAATGCAAGATTTTAATCAACAACCAAAGTTTTTATGTTTCTCATAGGCCTGCTATAAAAAAAGACAAATCAACAGTATTTTTCAGTTAGCAATTATTGAAAAAATAACTGCACTGCACCAGCTGCTAAGAAGGAGAAAAATAATTGTTACAGCTGAACCCAGGACACAATGTTTCCAAGAACTTCCAACAGACTTTAAAACCTCAAGATCCATTTTCACAAGCATCTTTGGAGATTAAAATGTCTAAGCTTCAAGGAATTTGAGCAATTAAATTTGTATGTATTTTCATTATATCTACTTGAAATTACATCTATTTAAACAGAGACATTAAAAGACAACTTGTAAATGAAAATTCCCCAAGCAGATACCATATCTGCACTGTTAATCATGAATCTAACAGGAACAATAAGAGCTTCAGGTTTCCCCTGGTTTAGGAAAACTAGAACAGCCAAAGGTTGAATTAAAGAGCACAATTTTAACTCATTTCTTTCTGATCCAGCATTTACATTTAAAGTAAATTTTATTTGAAATGGAAAGTCATTAATGTAATAACTCACTACATATCAGTTTAAAACAAATACACCCCAATCCTCAAATTTTGTACCAACCTCAACAACCGCAGAGTAAGACTTGTATTTGATCCTAGCCAAAGCATTTGCTCTTTCAGAACCCTGCAAAGAAACAAGAGGTCAGAAAGTTCTCATACTTATTATAGCAATATTTAAATGAAACTGCACATCAATCACTTGAACAATATCTCACTACCACTGTTATTCTGTAACTAGTTCTATATTATTAGAACACTGCCGAACTGTTACTTTAACAAAATAAACAAACGAACAAATACATTTCAAACTTCGTTAAGAAGACAGAGCATAATTTTGATTGTCTTCACTGTTACAAAGCCCAGGAGAAATAAATCAGATTTAAAACTTCACATCTTACTTAAATTCAAAATTGAAATAAGCAGCTAAGTACAAGAAGAGAGATAATTCTATAACACAACAAACTCTCATGGGTATAACATTTAGTTGAAACTCCAGGAACCATAACAGTTTGACCAAGCACATGCAGCTCTTCCCCTCCTTACGTGAAAGGAATTTTTTACTACGAGCATCTCAAGAGCTATCACAAAAGTGAATGCTGGAAGATTAACAGAAAACAATCTGATTTATAAACAAAACCAACTGAACAAGAAAAACCCCATTAGCTATTTCTGGAAGTTACTTTGACACTATCAAGCCCTAACATTCACTTCTTAGCCTGTGATCTGAAGTCAAAAAGCTATCAGATCTGCCTTGCGCATCACAGCAAACTAGTTAATTATTCTTACCTCTGATTCTAGTACATTCCCTTCTTCCTTTTTATTTAGCATTTCATCAGTTTCTTTAGCATTTTGAAATAATTTCTGGGGAAGAAAAGAATATGGGTTTTTTTTTTTAAATGTCTGCCACACACAAGAGAGCTAAAATCCAAGAATTGTGAAAAACTAAACAAATATTTACACACAAAACCATTTTCTTCATGGATCTTATGCTATAGCCTATCCTTGATTCAAGAATAAGTGTTACAGAGGTACTTCTATGGTCATTCTAATACCACCCATAAGCTGCACCTTCCAGGGCTTACCTCTCAGCAATCATTTACATTAACATGGAGGCAGTACCACATTCCATGTCCTTCACTCTGTACTGTAACTCTGCCTAGGGCTTTACTCATTCCATGCCTTCAGTGTTACAGTTTCTCCTACTTAAGTCTGAGATTCGCAAAGTATACTCATAGGTAATTACACTAAGAAAGACAGCTCTTATGTTCACACAGTCTGTTAAGCCGCCACAGAATAATGGTTGATATTACCTACCATTCTGTTTTGCTGCCATTCCTGATGTTCCAAGGTTATATGTTTAAGAGTAGATACAAAATCATCTTTTATCAAGCTCAGGGCCTTGTCTGGCTGGGATTTGTCAGCTGAAATGACACACTTCATTTTCTGATAGTGGTCATGAATATTCATCAGTTCCTAAAAATAAGAAGAGAAGCTCTTTTCAGGGGAAAAAAAAAAAAAAAAAACAACCCAAAAAACCAGCAATAAAGTAGTATTAGTCCTCAAAGAACAAAATCAGGTTTGTACAAACCATTTTAAAGAGACCACTGAACTAGAAAGAATATTAGAAACAGATTCTGTTTAGATCAGTTCAGTTTTAGGGAGCCTAGCAATACTGCTACCTAGCACTGAAGAAAGAGTACCTTGCACTACTCAAACTGAGAAGGAAGTATCAGTGCTCACAGAGGATTCACTCTGATATGGTAATCTATTTTCATCTCTGAGGAAGTATTTTACTTCCTCCTTTTGAGGAAGCAGGTCTTCTCACCCTGCTGTCTCCTAGATTACTGATTTTTGTACCACTGTAGTCAACCTTACTGATGATACGTATTTGGTAGCAGCAACTGGAAAAACCTGTAAACAAAAATCTATTATTGGGTAATAATGAGCAATAGATGAACCTATACCTGGCTTGAATTACTCCATTTTTTATAAATTTTAAGGCTATTACCCTAGTCTGCATTCCGTAAGAAGACTTACGAAGGAGAAGACTGTGCTAATTAGAGAAGCTGTACCTCTTGGACAACATCAGAAAAATGAAACAAGCCCCATTGATTAATCTGTAGTTTAGAAGTATGTACCTCCAATACATCATTAGTGATGAGGCTGTTTACTCTGTTACTTGGCTCCTTAAATTCTTCTTTAAATTCATTTTCCTGAATCTTCTTCTTAGTTCTGTAGTTTAGCTAAAGCAAAAGATAGTGTTTAGTAACCTACAAGCAGACTGAAAATGTCACCTCCTCTTGAAAATTCTTACTGCACTTCTAACAATCAAGAGATGCTGAAGGGCATAAAACCATCTCATCAGCAGTAACATGCAGCTTTACTGTCAAGTGCTTGGAGTCAGCATTTCAAGAGAAAGATTCCCTAGTCAGTAACCCAGCACACAGACTCACTTCCACAAAAGACATGTCAATTATAGGAAGATCATTAGACATCGAAAAAATACTTTCAGGCGAGAAGCATGCTACATTCAAACATCCTCCAAGCTTCACGTCACACACCTAGCTACTTAAAGCAAGACACTACGTTTCAACATAGCCTTAAAGCTAAACTAGAGTGCTACTGAATTGTTAGCCATTGAAAGCTGAAAATATTTTATTAAAAATTGTAAGTTATTAACGTCGTAAGTATATTAACTCACAAGCTTTGGCATTGCTGTGAAATGGAATGCTCTGGCAAGTCGCAGTGTCCTAAAAATGTATGCTGCGTCATAATGCTGGGAGTTTATCAGATCCTGTTGAAATCTATGGATTTCAGGCCAATCCTTGAGCGCAATTCTGATCTGCAACAGAACAGTTACATATTATCATACTTACCTGTGTATTTCAACTAATAAAAATTAATCCACCTGATGACTGTGATCATGCTATACTATACACAGTGCCTGGATGTCCAGGGTGTAGCATGTCATATGACCACAGAACTACAGAAAGGATTCTACTGTAACATTCGTTATTACTATCAAGATGTTACATAGATAAGCTTATTACACTGAAATGTTAGATATTCTGCCTATATCTTCGACAGTGACATGTAACACAAGTCCTTTTTGACACTTGAAAAAGTTAATTCTTCACATTCTGAAGTGTCTGATAAACAATAAGCACATAGGAGAGGAGACCCCCATACACTAGGTATCAGGAAGCAAAACTTGTACCATGGTTTGCTGCCAGTGAAATGCTCATAAAAGTATCTCTCCATTATTTCGTGCTTTTGCTCCTCTCACATCTACTCTGCCCACTCCATTTTTAGTCTCTGCTAGCTTCTTTAATAACTCCTATACTCTCTACTAGTTGGTATGCAGTAGTGGTTTTAAAAATTGCCTAAATTCATCGCCACAAAAGGTACTGACTTTTCTGAAATCAAGATATGAGGCATAATGGTACCCCTGTAGACTACTTAAACTTCAGTTTCTTACTTAAAGAATCTGGACTCAATTGTGAGTACGTGCTCAACATACATCACACAGTTTACTAGTAAACCACTTCTTACATGGTTTCCAACTCCTTTACACGCTGGTCTCCAGTCCTAGAAGCAGCAAGGAAGCATACCGTTCAGGCATTCACTCTTTCAACCTGTTTATGAATTCTACTTCTGGAAATAAATCGGCTAGTCTTCATTATGTTGAAATTCTGAAGAATAACTGGGGCTGTAATGGTGTTCATCATACAGCTGATCAACATGTCCTCTGTTCCCATTTTGAAAGCTAGCCATCCTCATTACTTAACAGAGACCAGCTTCCTATCTGGTAAACAAGATATCTGAGACCACAGCAGCAATTTAGCAGGCATAAGCAATATTTTAGTCACCACCTCATTAAGTTCTCAAGCCCAAAGGTGTCTGAAAGGCTACCTTTTCCAAAGGGACCACCTGTTTCCAAATATTTTTATTTTAAAAAAGTAGAGAAAATGCTCTACCCATTTATAATGACAAAGCAGACAGAGGCATACCATGTATCTCATACCTAGTAACTCCTGAGAAAAAAACATCAAGAATAATTACCTTCTGTTTTGGCTGACAAAGTTGTGTATTATAGAGCCCGTACAAAAGGTACAGAGCACCAACTCGAATCTGGAAAGCATATGGGGGCAAGAAGTACTGCTGTGCCACTTCTAAAGTCTTCTTCGTGAGCTTATTCCTCTCCAAAGCTCTTATTCTACCACTACAGTAAATAAAAGGGAAGCAAGTTAAAGCAAGTAAACATAAGAGTGCAGGCTTCAGGAAAACCATAATGCAGAAACATACTTTAGGCATTTTAAAATATATTATCATAGGACCAAAGTTCTGGGAAGTTTTGAAAGACAACCAGCCCTTAAGCTGCAGTACTGCATAAAATTCTCTGTGCTAAATAAGATTTAAAGCAAAATATGCAACATCCACCAATCATTTTTTAATTGCAGGACTGCATCAAGCTCCAAGGTGTCAGTGTTCAAATCATGCATTCCTAATGCACAAAATAAACTGAGCTAATAACTGATTTTCAGTATCACACAGGGACCGATGTTTCACTGCTATTTACCGACACACCAGCCAGGCAAACCTTTCTCAAACGCCATGCCTGAAGGGAAACTCGGTTCCCTAGCACACCATTTCACGGGCCCCTGTACTATCCCCAGGCAAACTCAGCATCGGGGAGCTGCGCGCTTTGGGAGGGAGAGGACGGGCTCTGAGGCGGGGCACGGGAAGAGAGCCCGAAGGGGCGGCCAGACCCAGTACCGCCGAGGGCGGCTCGCAGATGGCAGGCCGCGGCGGAGCGGGCCCAGGGACGGGTGGGCCGAGCGGCCTCCTCACTCACTAGAAGATGGTGTGGAAGCGGCGCTCCCGCCACAGCTCGGCGAAGCGCTCGAACCGGACGGTGTCGGCCTCCTGGAAGGCACCGAGCAGCTCCTCGCAGTCCGCCTGCAGCCCCGGCACCGCACTCATCGCGCCGCCACACGGCACCGCCACGCAGCGCCTGCGCGGCTTCCTCGCGCATGCGCACACCCTGCTGGCGGGGCTCCTCCGGAGGGGGCTGGGGCCATTCGCCGCCCGTTGCGGCGGCGGCCCGCGGGCCCGGGGCGCGTTCGACCGGCGCGCCTCTGAGCTGGCC
>JAOEHY010020918.1:0-36321 GCA_025447955.1 Psilopsiagon aurifrons
AGCAGACTATATACAATATATGCTGTATATTCATATGTGTGTGTGATGTCATTCTGGTTCTAAATATAATAATAAATATAATAAATATATAAATATAATAAATATAATTTCAAATAAAAATATTGACAAAATGGACAGACAAATACAGTCATCAAACACTACTGAGTAGATGTTTGAGAAAAATAGGGGGAAAAAAGAAGAAAAAACAGGCTTAAAGCTGACTTGTTACACATGAGGAAGAGAGACAGGGTTTAGTCATCACAAAAAAGAATTCAAGGTTTTCTACTGTTTAGTGTATTATTCAGGATCTAAAAAGGAAGGGAAATTGAATAGAAATGACTAGGATTTGTTTGCATATTTTGGTGAGTTTTTTCCAGAACAATAAATGGAGCTCAGATTCTTTTAAGACAAGTAATTGTGTCTGGGAGTTCTGCTTTAAATATGCTCTGGGGTCATCTCCTTGTTCCCACTGAGTATAAAGTAGATAATTTCTGTGCTTAAGGAACTACAGTGTGTAGGATTAAATAATACACTTAATGAAGACGCTAAAATGACTGCATTCTTCCTATTTCAAAGACAGAATTCCAAGAAGAAAATCACCCAGGATCAATGAAAACAGTCTTTTACCATCTTGCACTTTATTAATTCACATTCTGTAGTGTACCCTACTTAAAACTGCACTTTAGAAGTATCTAGCTATGATATTACACCACACTGACTTCCTCAGTATAATTCTGAACATCTCATCTTTCAACTTTTGTGTTTTTCCAGCACAACCAGGACCAGACCTGGCCAGATATGTACTTGAGTATGGAGAGGCTGAGTCACATGCTAGTAATCTAGAGAAGAAAAGTGAATCCATGTCTTTAAATCCCATAGTATTAACCAAATCACTTGAGTAGGGCTACTGAAATGACAGTCTCCTGTCTCAAACTAGACCATAGACTTTGGCATGCCAAACAAAATTCACACCTTTCCAAAATTCTCTAGATGTGATGTCTCCTACAGTTCCATGGATGTGTGCATACCGCCTTTGATAGCTGTAGCCAGGATGCTGTGCTTAGTCTTCTGCATCTTTTGGGTAGTGAAAGCTGCCACACATATGCTTTGCACATCACAGGAGTGTGGGACTGGCCCCAGGTCTGAAGGTGAAAGACTGGCACCCTACCAAAACTTCCCCTGAGCACACAGGAACTATGCTCTATCACTGCATACTGCTACACAACATCATGAACATATTGATTTGTGGGGATATAGCTGCACACTAGTTGATTCCTGCAAGCCATTTAGGACACCCTATTAACCTGTGCTCATAGATGAAAAAATGCTGAGGTAATAGACAAGTAATGGCTAAGTTTGGTCTATGAAACCCTAACTGGCCTGGCTCCTGACAACTCCAATTCCTCATCCCACATTAGCTTTGTATTGATATCTCATCAATGGGAAATGAACTGCTATGTCATGCATATTTCAGGGACATTCCCATCATATTCCAATGATCTTCTAATGTATTTTTGTACCTTCCTACAAAGTGTTGGCTTAGGAGACTCTCTCTCTGCATAGTTAGTAAAGTACCAAACCTATTTTAAACCACGGGAATCAGAGTTCCTTCCCTTCCATGTTTGACTCCAGTTGGAGAAGAGAAAGACCTGGATAGAAGTTGTTAATGCCTGGGAGAAGGAAAGATTTGCCTAGGTCAGGCATACACCTCTCAGTGGTGTTTACTCCCGGAAAACCTGAGAGGATTAAAGCCAGCTCTTGAATCTCTTTTTGACTCTTCATGGCATCTAACGCTGTTTGCTCAAGTTTTTATGACTGGGCATGTGCCACATGCTTCACATACTCCCTGTGCAAGGCCCTTCTGGCATTTGCCATGTTTCACAGATGGACTACCAGTGACACACACACGTGCCTGCTTGGAACACAGGTACTTGATCCTGGTTTTGCTACAAAGCTAGACAGAGCCTTTAATTTGTTTTTTTTTTTTTTTTTTTTTTTTTTTTGACAGCATCAGGGCAGCTATGAGAAAGGAGAAGATGCCAAAAACCTACATTGCTGGTACTGGCCCTCCTCTTCCTTGCTAAAGCACACAAGGGCTCAAGCCAAGGCCGTTTAGCCTTTCTGCTTGTCTCTGACTTCTAGCCTCCATTGGGTCATGTAGACACAGCGTTCAAAAAAGAGCTTTAATGATCTCAGTTCTAAAGCCTAATGTTTTTTGGAATGTAATCCAAAATGCAGATATCTGATCCTCATACCCTTCTCAGTATGCATACAGAAATGAAAGTTTTAGTTATGAAATTCCACTTCAAAATATTTGTGTGCAAGAAATATTCAAGCTCCCTCCCCAGTATTTGAGGATAGTCTCTGTAATTCGTGTCTCTGATGACCAAAGATATCGCAATTAGCAAAATCAGACAATAGGGTGGAGACAACAGAAATGAAACATTATCTTCCGCTGCCAATGCTTGCATCGTCCTACTGAACTCATAAAATACCTAAATGTGAGGCAGTTGCTTGGAATCATAAATTGTGCACTTCCCTGCCATACCAGCTGCCAAAGTACATTGTGAACATTGCCCTGCCTCTGTTACTGCAGTTCTTACTAATTCTTCTTTGTTTCCTCTGTTTTCCCAGGGGGCAGCCTTGGAATTCTTGTGCTTCTCACACTGCAGTACATCCTCTGCTCTATGTGTGATCACCAGCACCAGCCAATAATCTGTGGCAATGGAGACAAGAACTTTTGAAAAAAAGTTTTCTGCCACATGGCAGTATGCTGCAAGGACTGCTCAGACCAGAAGAAAAAGGAAGTTGACCAAAAAGAAATGGTTCATACATTCCTGCCTCTGTGCTCACATCGGGGCTGACCCCGCAGAATTCTGCATGAAAGTTCATATTCACGGGGAAGCTGTAACTTCATAGAAGTCTACCTAGACTTGAAACAAACAAACAAAAAAACCCAAACAAAAACAAACCTCATTTAAACTCAGCAGACTAGCTACCACTGAATCTGCTGCTTTCTTGCTTCCGCATCTCCCTTCCCCATAAAGCCTATGCCAACATGTGATGGCTGGCACAAGAGCTGGCTCAAATGGCTCTTTACCAACTGAGAGCCACCTAATCTGGAAGGATCCATTGCCAGTTTCTTACAGCCAGATGCTAATTTCCCTGTGCTTTCTGAGCCAAACAAAGAAATAAAGCACGCATGTTCACATGAAGCCACTGAGAGGGATATTCTTACAATTTAGATACTGGAGTAAGAACAAAGCTGATAAAGGGTCTGGAGAACAAGTTTAATAAGAAATGGCTGGGGGAACTGGGATTGTTCAGTCTGGAGAAGGCTCAGGGAGGACCTTCTCAATCTCTACAACTACCTGAAAGGAGGTTGTAGAGAGGTGGGTGTCAGTCTCTTCTCTCAAGTTACAAGCAACAGAACAAGAGGTAACAGCCTCAAACTGTGCCAGGGGAGGTTTAGATTGGATATTAGGGAAAATTTCTTCACTAAGAGGGTAATCAGGCATTGGAACAGGCTGCCAAGAGAAGTGGTGGAACCACTGTCCCTGGAAGCATTCAAAAATAGTGTAGATGAGGCCCACAGTGACATGGTTTAGTGGTGGCCTTGACAGTGTTGGGTAATGGATGGATTTAATAATCTTAAAGGTCATTTCCAACCTGGCTGATTCTATGATTCTATTCTACGATTCTAATTATGGGCAGCACTGTTATCACTTGCTTTATAAGGTTAAAATATCAGAAACTGGGGAAACAGAATATAATTCAATAATCTCCACTATAAACAAATATATTCATCCTCTAATGGTGTCATGGATCCCAACAGATTTAACTGTGGACTTCATATACCACTCCAACATTAAACTGTTGACTTTCAGTGAAAGAAAACTCTAGCCTTAATAATTTCAGAAAGCATCTGTAGCTGCAACAAAGTCTCACAATGACTAAACCTTGTCTGCTACGACCACCATACTGTCACTCTAGAGTTACTATGGATGTATTGTACCAGCTTATCTACTTCCTAAAATCTTGGGGATTAATAGACTCCAATGTCTATTTGTAAAACCTATAGTAGTTTGTGCATGAATCTGTGTCCTGGGTTCAGCAGTAGCAGTCATTTTTCTCCTTCTTAGCAGCTGATGCAGTTCTGTGTTTTTGACTTTCAGCCTGGGAACAGTGCTGTTAACACCGATGTTTTCAGTTGCTGCTCAGTAATGTTTATTCTGACCAAGGACTTTCTGAGCCTCATGCTCTGCCAGAGGAGGGGAAGCCGGGAGGAAGCAGAGACAGGGCACCTGACCCAAACTAACCAAAGAGGTATTTCATACCACAGCATATCATGCCCACTGTATAAACTGGGGGCAGTCACCAGGAAGGGCTGGATCACTGCTCTGTTGGGCTGGCTACTGGTCGGTCGGTAGTGAGTGGTTGTATTCTCTTCCCTTGTTATATCCCTTATCATTATTATTATTGGTGGTAGCAGCAGTGATTTGTGTTATACCTTAGTTACTGGACTGTTCTTATCTCAGCCTGTGGGAGTTACATTCTTTCAATTCTCCTCCCCATCCCTCCAAGAGCTGGGGGAGAAAGAGGGAGTGAGCAAGCTAGATACGTGGCTGAATGGAGTTAAACCACAACAATTTGTCACAATACTTTTTTTCTTTCAGAACCCTAGAATTTTTCTGCTACTGCTTTGTCACATCTTGTACACCTTGAGTGAAATGGAGTCCCATAATATGTGTCCAGAATTGCAAAGATGACAAACATGCAATGCCTGACTAGGAAGATTCATAAGGTCACACAACTCCTTTTTTAAAGATCACCTGCTCTAGGGAGAATCTGGATTCTCCTAACCATAGACCTTTCATGAGGAAAGACTCAATACAGTTAGGATAACATCTATTGGCACAGAAGAGAAAAAGGCTACTTAGCAGAAGTGATTCTCAGTTCCTGGCACCTGATTTCTTTTTTGTGTTTACTCAGACGTGTTACCTTTAGAGCAGTGTTTTCCTCTGAGTGTGACAACTGAATATCTGTATTGCTTCTTTTAAGCACCTTCACTAAATGGCAATCATCATATTGACTGTTAACTGCTAGGACTGTTAGGTACTCTGGTGTGTGAGGAAAATGAGCCTGTAGACGAAGATCCGGTGAGGAAGTGACAGCAAAGCACTAGAGAAAAAAAAAAAAAAAGAGAAGCCAAGATACTGTAGAAGCACTTCTTATGTAGTTATTACAACAAATGAATATTTGAACTCTTTCATGAATACTTGAACTGAAACTGCTGAAGGTGCTTATGAAGTAGGTACTCCAGCTACAAAATGGATTTAAACATGGATTCTTTATGCAAAACTCATTATGAAAATCGACTCTGCACATTGGGAGAGGTAATGACCAGAATACTGTGGTCAGTAACACACAACCTGCCCTGCCACAGGGATATCATTCACCTCTACAAACTGCAGATTTGCCTCTGACAAAAAGACCTCTTGACCTGTACCTGAAGAAACTGATCCCTTGTTTCTCAATTTCTTTCATTCCTTCCAACCTGTATAGTCAAAGCTACACCTGGTATTACAGGTTTTTTTAATAGGAGGTCATACAGCCGAATGATAATCTGCAGACAGGTAGTAGCAATGGAAAGCATTTCTCTCTTCCTGAAGTGGTCAATGAGAAATTAATCAACCTGGATGTAGTTCTGGCTGAAAACAGCACTGCTTCAGGTGCTTGTGACTGTTCTTTCTTCCCTCTGCCTCATCAGTGGAGGGATAAAGCCACTTCCCACAGCTCTTCTCCTCAGTGCTAACACAGAGGGGCATGAACTGCCTATTTCCAGGCAGGAGGCAGTAAAAGGGAACAGAGGTGAGCAAGAGAGAAGGATTGCATAATAAAAAAAAATTGCAGAGGAGGGAGATGTTTCATTCGCTGGGGTGCCAGCTTTGAACAAAGCAAACTCCAGGTTTGGTCATCTTCTGTCATTATCCCAGAGCAGGAGCCACACAGGCCTCTGCATGTGTTCATATGTATATGGCAAAGCAGCATAGGAAGCTTTAAATAATTGAATTCAAGTACATTCCTGTTTACTCCTAAATATGCTGTTTAAACATATTCATTTTTGCAAAGCTTCCGAACCCCTACCTGTGTCTTTGTTGCCCTGACTGCTGGGCAGACCCTGGTGCCTATGGGCTGGCTTCTCCCCTTGCTGAGCCCACTGGTTCACCCTAGCTCCCCTATTTCCTCCTCCTCTGCAGCAGATTTCCACATTCACTAAGCTGTGGCAGCTCTCCCTTCTTCTTATTTTAAGTCATCTCAGTCACACCTGCTGCCACCACTGACAAGTGAACGTTATTATTAATGCATTATTAAATTTTATCTCACATTTAGAGCCTTGTCGATGGTGCTCACTGATAGACACTGTGGCAATAAGCATTATAGGAATGGCTATAAATAATGAATACTATCCCTCTCATGTCTCTCCCAGTCTCCCAACCCAGTAGGTATTTACTGCAAGGCAAATGCAGATCAACCCCATTTTATTTTTACTGATTAAAAGTATTGTCAGGGTGGGTAGTTGCCACGAAGTAGGCAAGAGACTGCAGCTGCTGTGGGAGACAGCCTAAGATATTTGAGCAGCTTCTGTTCCCACCAGGGTACCTTTCTCTAAAAGCAAAGCACTAACTCTAATTTGCCTGCTACAGTCCTGCTCTTTGCAGGGCTCCAGAAATCAAAAGAGAGGATGGAAAGGTAGTGAGAGGGTCCAAATTCCCCTGGTATTTGCTCTTTAAAGCTCAACTGCACAACACGATTTTTAATTGGGGTATGCATCATCTCCGGCATTTGCCTGCCATACAGCAAAGTTCAGGCACCTACTGGTTCAAAATCAGAGCCCAAAAGAGCAGAGCGCCAGTGCTGTCTAAACTGCAGCCTGTCCCACCTCATTAATGCTTGCTATTCAATTCATCTTTTTTCCCTTCCTTTGTAGCTCCTGCAAATTAAGCTTTTGTGCACTGTTAACACTCCTGTGCATCTATAATTCTTGATCACTTAGCCATTGAAAGATGTAGGAGATCTTTTCTGTTTCTATCTATAAGAGTTTAGAGAGAAAAATCTGGAAAAGAATGGTTTCAAGGAGAATACTGAGAAGTTTTAAAAGAAGTGATTCAAACTCTTTAGTTTAGGTCTTAGAAATGCCCAAATAAAAAATCTACATCAATGCTCTAGAGCAAGATACCTTAATCTCTTCATAGCTTTGTAATGGGCACCAGCAGTCAGAACAACCCAGCCAGGGGGGGTACAAATCACCCCTGGCCATAGCTTCCCAGCAGGGTCCATTTCCACCACCCCAAGTCCCTAGTTCAAGCACAAAGCTACTGCTTCCATTGGTGCAACTACCCCAACAGGACATTTGCCACCATCCATGAGTCAATATAGAAATAAAGTACTGGCTACTTTTCTTGTTCAGCAATGTCCAAGGCCAGCTGGATGGCTTTCACCTCAGCAAACTGACTTGATTCACCCTCTCTTTCAGCAGTTTCTGCAACTTGTCATTGGGCACTCCATACAGCTGCCTTCCATCTCTGATGCATTCCCAAAATATGGCAGGACCCATCTATAAACAAGGCATATTACATTTCACTTTCTGACAGTTATCCAAAAAGTGGGAGAGGAGCAACCAAAGGAACCATAACCGATTTATGTGATCTATTCATAATGTGGTTCAGATCTCAAAGGGAACTCTGAAATCAGAAAAGATACCAAAATCAGGATGCATTCTAAGCTAGGACTGTTCGGAGTTACTGATTAGGTTTGGTTCATCAAGAAAATTTTCATCTGGCAGTTCAGATAAGATGCCAGACCTAAAGCTGAAATGGGCAGAAAATGACTTTTTAACCTGCAGAAATATCTTAGATACCATATTTTTTTTTCTCAAATGAATTAAAAATATCAAAAGCAAAGTCACTTTCACAAGTGAAAGACCAGATGAAAAAAAAGCTCAGCATTTTTTTTTGTTAATGTCGTGTTATTTAATTTGTATTTTGTCCTCATTTTCAGTTGTGTATAATTAACTTATATTTAACAATACTCTTTAAGCAAAGAAATGTTGGCTTGCTTTTTTTTCATTTGTTTTGTTTTGTTTTTTTTTTTTAAAGCTGAAAATGTCCCAACATTTTCTCAAATGAGCAAGTGTGGGCATTCCAGCAAACAAGTACACTGGAAGAGGATGACAACACCCAGAAAGTCCATTTTAATACATTCTTGGCTCTCATGTATCAGAAACACAATTCTATGAAGAAACTATTATCTGCTCCATAACAGATACAATCTCTACAAGCCAATCATTTCTGCTGATATTCAGACTACTGTTACCTCTGACTTCATCAGGGTAGGACTAGACTTTATCACTGACTCTTTCAGTCTTACTGTATTAATTCTGAAATAATCCAAAATTACCATGGAAAAAACTTCTTAGGCTTCCTGTGCTTCAGACCTCCTGACTTCACTCCAACCTAGACTCTTGCCAGGCATTTGACCTAGGGTCCCAAAAGTTTTTCATTTAATACCTTTCCTTGAGCTGTTTCAAAACTTGATGTGGGCTCGCTTTAAGTTCAAGTTCCCCATTGCTGTGCTCTTTTATGAAAGTTTAATTGAATTTTATAACATTATAATAATGAATTGACCTATCTCAGCAGCCATACTTTGTACTGCACGGCTGTCTTGCAAAACACAAAGAAAATGTCCCACGTTCATAAGTTTAATCACCAGGGTACATTACATCATAACTAAGGGTGTATCCTTCTTTAAAGCTGGGGTTAGGTCTAACATAGTTACACAATATTTTGTCAGCTTAAAGTGGAAGAAAAATTAGTTTCTGGCAGCCCACAGAAAAATCTTTGGATGCACCTTCAGGAATATATAGTGAAAACCACAGAGAAATCTGATAATGAACGAAAGCATTCAAGCCTATTTAGCATATATATTCACCCTGATGTCATTTACATCTTCAGTCATTACTTAAGGACAATATACATTTATTAATAAACATTCATATTTGAGGTTGCTTACATTTGTGGAGCCTAATGTCAAACACTCAGTATCAAGCCCGATTCTCACGGGCACTAAGCACCCACATTCTCCATTTGTTTGTATCTTACCAGGGTTTTCCACCAATAGAGAGAGATCTGAGAGCAGGAAAACCTCAAGCAGACAGGGAAGAGTTACCACTCAGCATCCCCAAGATCTGTCTCAGGGTTACTTTGTGTTCTTTGAGGAGCCTTAGAATTCTTCAAAGAACACAAAGTACTAATTCATCAGACAGAAGAAAAAAAAATGAATAATTGTAGTAGCACCTAGGCTCAATGAAATAGCTGTCACAATCCTTCTCCTAAAGTGGAGATGGCAATCAGTCCACTCTGATACTTACTTTGTTATCACCCATGACAACAGACAATAATAAGGTTACCATGGGTCAGATTTTTTCTAGGGAGGTCACGCAATGGTATCAGATGCTGTCTTGACAAGACAATCCCAGCATTTTCCTTTCAGATTAGAAGCATTTTCCACTGAAGCTTTATTGAAAATTTCAACATCTATAATTACAATACAGTCATTACACCACATACAAATCAGTGCACACAACACAGGGCCATAAATTACAAAAAAAAAAAGAAGGTATAAAATAACAACAGTCTTACACACCCAACTCAGCACATAAAGGAGAAAAGGCAAGTGTATTTTGCAACTCAAAAGGGTAAAAGTAACTTCTCAAAGGGTCCAGTAACCCTCCCCAGCCACCTCTTGTTTGTCAAAGCTTTCCCTACACCTACACAGTGTTTCTCAGGATTAAACAGGATTAAGTAACTCCTTCCATAAAAGTTTTCACCAGCTCACACATGTCAGAAGGCCTCAGAAATCACGCCATAAGCTTCAAACGGAGATGCTCCCAGTGCTGAACTTTTGGGAGGCAAGCTTACCTGAGATAAATATTGCTTGGAAAACAAGCTGTCTCTCCTCTTATCAAGCAAAAATTTTGTATCTTGAGGATTCCCCCATAAATTAGCCAAGCCCCACTGCTACACCCACTGCTTCCCTACAGCAACACAAAGAATATGGTAACACTCATTAGAGTGCGCCACCAGGGAAAAGTCTAATTGCTGGATTTACATTTTGTAGGCAACGTGTATTTATACTAATAATTCTATTTTGTGCTGCTTTACTAGCCAGAGAAGAAAAGAGCATATCGTATTAAGCTCCAGCCCCCAAGCACTGAAATAACACCAACAGATCTAGAGAGAGCTTTCATATAATTGGCATCTACCCACAGAATGCAGTTGATGATGAAGCATATTTCCAGCAGTTCACAAGAAGGACGTGATTCCCTGAGGATTTTCAACCTTTAATATTCGCCTATCTTTGGGAGCATCTACTCATCTCATCATTACAGCAGTGCTAGTCACTTCACTGATTGAAGTGCAGCTGGAAAAATCAGCACTTTAACCTTGCCTATTTGGATCTTAAGCATTATTGCCCTCAGTGGTCACTTCAAGGCTACTGCAGATACTACAGGAAAAAAATGGCCTATCCCATGTTTATGGAGAAAATAACTTTAAGTAGTAAGAAGCTGCAAAATTAATCCTTGAACCAGAAACAGTACCAGAACCTGAGACATCCACGTATTCCTTATAAATATATATTTATATATATAATTAGCTTATCTCACAGCGTCCTTTATACTTGGAAGACAAGAAAAAAAAACAAACCTTCTTCACAGTGTTCCAGTGTCTCTGCTTCCAGCTCTATCTGAAGTGAGGAAGTACTAAGCTGTTGGAAAACCTGGCTTTTTTTTCTTGTAATGAGTTCATCAAAACATTTTGTAAACTACAAAAGGCTTCAGATTTGATCCAAGATTTCCACAGGCTCTTATTTCATCTGCATAAATTAACCCAGTCTTAATATTTTATTTTGCTTTAATGAATATAAAAGTGGGAGTTCTAGACCCATCAAACTGATGAAGGATGAGACAAAACTCTAAGCCAGTAAGAACATTTCTAAAGATCAAAGTTGTCAAATACAGGGGTTTGGCTTGGAACTGTCTTGACAACTGCTAATAAAAAAAGTTAAAAGCAAAGAAAGAAAGAAATACTTGTCTTACTCATAATAGCAGCACATAAACCCAAATATACATGAAATGTAATTAAAGGCTTCTTCTACAAGGAGCTGGAAGCCATGGTGTTTTGTCTCCCTTCACATTTTTTATCCAACTGAGCAAGCTCAGAAAAGCTACTTTACACATCTCTCTAAAGCATGGCTGCTTCATATTATCTCATGTAGCCATTTTAAGGCAGCTGCGCACATCCTTCTTCTGGCCTCTTTACCCGGAAACATGTTCCCACAACTTAACACTGTGCTATTAATACATTTCTATTTGATGTTCTTCACACCTTCATTTTACATAGCATTGCCAAACATAAACCATCTCTTTGCATGGTTCTAATTGCAAATTGGCTCATTCCCCTTTTAAACCCTGTCAGCTTCTCTGTGGGAGAACTTATAAATGAAAATAGGCATTGAGCTTCCCACACATTGCAGTAGTGACACAGCACTGGAAAATGGGCAGTACAGTCTGTTGGAGACTGATTGGACTTTTCATGAGTAGGACATCAGCCTTAACTACTCATCTAACTCACTCCGAGATGCCCAGCCACATGCCTTCTGAAAGCAGGGTTGGTTTTTTTTTTTCTGAAAAGAAAAGGACACAGTTTTGGATTCTGTGTGAGCTATGGATGCCCAATAGCCCAACCGCCAGTGAAATAGGTATGTACACTATAGGTGCTCAGGAAACAAGGCTACATGACTTGCAAGCAGTGTTGAAGTTAAAAAAACACCATTGAACAAATGCTGTTTGCTGTCAGATGCTTCATGACCTTTTCACTAGGTACAAGATGGGAAGACTGTGGAGCACGTACTGATTAGGTGTATGGCTCCAAAAATACCACTTGAAAAAAGAAAATCCTTCATTATAGTGTAATAGGAAATATGCTGGAACATAAGAAAGCCAAGAATATCTCATTTTCTGAAAGTTCTTATCTTTCTTTTTTTGTTCCTCATTTAAATGCTCTTCGATGCAGTCATTCTGATGTAGAGAAAAGAAAGGGAGAGCAAAAAAATTTCAATCCTTTTTTCCAGCTTCTGCTGGAGTGATGACAGCTAACAGCATCTCTCCTGGTGCTGTGTTCCCACGCCACGTAGCGCACACATGGCCATCAGAGGCAACTATGACCTGGGAAACAAGTCAAGCAGCCAAAGCAGACACTGTGAATATTTTTGCTGATGCTGTTTGAGATGGTGGTGGAAGCTTTACACCATTATTTGATTTTGGGGCAGACAATCCTATGCAGACTTAATTATTTCCTTATTTGTGAAATAACTTGTTCCCCAGAGACTCTCCAACGTTACTTATCTCAGATGCAGGGTGCCTAACAGGGGTTACTACTTGCTGTTTTAAAGTAGGAAAATATCAGTAATTCATTGTAGGCTGTTGTACACAGTGGGAAAAGACTGCTGAAATTCTTACTTGACCTCATGAAGCACGCACAAGACCATCACACAACCACAAGCCCACATCCACCCTTAAACCAACCCTGCCAGTCCCACACACCAAGTCCAATATACAAGCCATTTGCCCGGCAGTGGCACGCCTAGGAGCTCCTAGGAAGATGCTGATTGCTATACTGGATTAAGTCCTTCCTAAATGAGTATATGACTTGTAATAGTGCCCCACGTCCAAGGACGTCTCATGCCACAGTCATGGGCTCATACTGTGACTTCTTCCCAAGACAAGATTTCAGACAAAGACCCGCGGCTGTAATGTAATCCACACACTGACATGTTTTCCTTACGTGAAGAGTGGAGGTCTTATGTGTTAAGACAACAGTAGGTTGAGAGCTCTATCCAAGTCTTGGACTTGTTGTTGATGTCAGGCTTCAGGAATGGGACAGACCTGAGGTAGTCAGTGGCTGATATATGTCTTGAAGATGCAACTGTTCTTATCCAAGAGTATGCAGTCACAAATTCTTGGCCTGTTCTGGCTGGCCACTGACTTAATCAGGAAGGCAGCTTATTGCTCTCAGCATTAGCTTATACCAGAGCATTCCTAACTGGGCTGCACACAATTTTTCATATTTTGGAATTTAAGTGAATTATTTTTGTTATCAAAAAGACATTTCATCAGAGTAGAGGAAATAAAAACACAATTTCTTTTCAGAAGTTCCCCAACCATCATCTCTTTTTCTGTTAGAAATGATTAAGACCGGATGCTCATCAGTGAAAAGACCTCATTTATGTTTGTCCATAAGGAGCTCTGAATAGCTAGTCAGTATAAATACTGAATAAAAAATAAAAGTAACAAAGGGAGGATTTTTTCTTCATTTGTTATTTTTGGGGAGAAAAACCAGCCATCTGTGTTCCAAATGTGTTGCTTTTCAATGATCCACAAGCTGTTTCTACGGTTTTAAATTATTTGACTTTGCTCTTCTTTCAAATGGTTGCCTTCACCATATTAAAATACAGTGCCTCATCTTGCCGAGTGCTGTGTTATTTGTCTGGCTGCTCTGCTTGATAAGCATTGTAGAGGTCTGGAAATGATAACCTACACAAGAGGGCAGTTAAGTTTTCACTGCACTAGCACAGGAAGAAAGCAAGGAAAAGTTCACATTGCTTTGGTGAAAATTTTACCGGAACAGCAATTTTATGTATTTTTCGTGACAAGAAAATTGTTTTAGTTCCTATCTGTAGCCATGGTTAATAGTTTGTTACCCTTCCTGAGCTAGCTCAAAAATGCTAAGAAATTAGGCATTTAAGTGTTTAAAATGGAAAAGAAGAAAAAAAAAAAAAGCATGTATAAAAAAATCTTCCATATACATTGCTTGCAAAGAAAGTGTTTTATTTTGATTGAGTGCAGATTGTTCACTCCTCTCCCCAGTTTGAGATTGGACAGATCGCACTGTGTGCCCATTTTCACATTATAATGATCTTTATGTACACACAGATGTATGTACAAAGACATACACATGGCACTTTTGTAAACTTAGCACTTCTAATTGTTTTAATGTTCAGATCTATACTTACTAGTTAGCCCAGCATACATTTATTATTAAGAACATTGTGGATTCAGCAGTTATTTATTAAATGTAGAGATGCAAATGAAAAACTGTTTACATCAATATCTGCAAGCACTATGCATCATTCTCTTTGTCTTCCGGAACACAGCCACATCCAAGGTCTTTTGTATATTAAATGACCAAACACACACTTAAATCAAATAGCAGTTCCATTCAGTCTATGCTTTCCACAAGTCATTAGACATGCTATGTTGAAAGGAGTGACTTCATGCACACTCAGCTTTTTCAAAGAAGCATCTGTGACTTAATGACCAGATCTAAGCCATACAGAAGTCTGAACTCTGGGAAACTAGCAGCCTGACTGCAATCCACCCAGGAAACTCCTGCTATAAAGGAGTCTATAAAGATGCCATTCATAGTCAGTCACAGGGGCCCTGGTGCATGGCAAACCTAAAAACTTTTACTGCGGTCTGTCCTAGAGCAACTCAAACTGTTCCAAGCATGGGAGTTTCAGAGACTGCTGAAAACACAAAAAAAGCACTTCCTCTGAGGCAGGCATTTCTTAATGAGAGCAAATATTCTCCTCTCTGAAGAAGGCAGCAGGAGATGGATGTATGCAAGAACCAATCCCTGTCTGCCTATTGTACTTCCATGGCTCCTATTACAGCAGCATTTTAGAGTCTCACAGCTTAAACACATTTCTCCCCAAGATGCCCTGATGAGGGGCAGAAGTGCTACCATCAATAATTCTCTCCGCAAAAGGGAAACCCAGCATAAAATCACAGGAGCCATTCAGGTCAGACTAGAAAAATATAGATGATGCTTCTGTTTTCAAAGGTCTGCTTTTAAGATTCTCATTAACACCTCAAATTTACATTGAATATTTGTCAAAGTTTAAGAACATTTATATTTAATTCCAGAGACATAAACACATGTACAAATTCTCAAGTACTAAAGGACATGCCAAGAATATTGTATTATTCTCTCAACACCACAACCCCTTCCCACTAAAGCCCTTCCTCAAGTTATTTTCTTTCTTTCCCACACAGACCAAAACCACTCAGATTCACTTATGTCAGAAGCACTGACAACTTCAAGAATTTTACAGAATCTTTCCAAAACAATTAAGCAAGCTA
Source organism: Psilopsiagon aurifrons (assembly GCA_025447955.1). Lineage (NCBI taxonomy): Eukaryota > Metazoa > Chordata > Aves > Psittaciformes > Psittacidae > Psilopsiagon > Psilopsiagon aurifrons. Next base: position 15,263 of record JAOEHY010020918.1, read on the forward strand.
AACCTGTAGAAATGGGCTTGACATCTCACCAAAGCAGGAATGCACCCTTCTGCCTTTCGTGGCACATTGGATATTCCTACAGTATTTTAGCTCAAAAATGGAAATGAGATAAATTGTATTTCATGTCCCGGAGATGCTTGTACATGTGCCTGCCTTAGCACCCTTAGGGGATCAGGGGTATTCCAATAGTCCCCCAACTTAGGTGCACTGGCTGGTTCTCTCCAGACATACCTCTGGAGAGGTATGTACTTAGAACTCAGTGAACAAACCCTTTTTCCCCAGTTGCAGTCCCAGCTATCTCGTGCCCCTAGGTTTCTCTCTCTCTGTTGTGGCAGCTTCCTACAAGGTAACACTGTGAACTGCATCAGGAACTGATCCAGCTGAAATATAATCCATTCTTTCATCATTTTTCCTTTTATTTTTTGCAAAGTTTTCTTTCAACTTAGTAAGTGCCCTGATGCATTTCACTTCACAGCCACGCTAACACTGTGCTGGCACAACAGAGTGAAGAGCCACTGGGCAGAGACTGCCAGAACCAGCTTACACAAGCACTACAGCCTAATACTTTACCATGACCATAATCTCCTCACTGGTCCTGTGAACCGCAGCCAAATGAGATACAGGAAGCAAAGCAAACAATGCAATCTCCTTCATCTCAGTATAGTGTTTTCATTATCACTCAAAACAAGTCAGAAATATTTCACAGGTTTCATGGTTTGTCCACATTCCTCACTCTGTGCAAGATAGAAAAGTTAATTAAAACTGTCAACAAAAAAAAACCTTGCAGAAAAGTTTGACTATCTCTATCTGAGCTGCTGCCTAAAGACTCAAAGCAGAGATTCATCTCAAAACCAGGTTCAATCTACAGAAGTCAGTTGCAAAGCTTTCATCAGTATGTGTACAGTCATACAAATATTTATTTCGAAATACATACACCAGCAGAAACACACTTGCCTAGAGTTACAAATGGGAATCCTATAATCTCTGGTTTGTACTTGATAGAAATGTGACTCCAGAATAATATGGTGTAAGCTGGCACCTCTGTACTCTCCTAAACTTTTGTCCCAAGAGGAATTAAGTAATATCTTGGCTGGATTTTCAAGGTTTAAATACTTCAGGAAAAGGCATGAAATGTTATTTCTTACTTTTACTTACCTTCTTGAGTTTTGCAAAAGATTTATTATCACAATGAGCATTTGTGTTATAATGGTAAATACTATCTCCATTGTACTTTCATATGCAGTGCCAAATGGTCTCGGCTCTTGGCCTATGGTTTTCATGAGGATTATATCAGCAGATGAATTTGCCTCAAATACCATAGTAACACCATGGACCCCTTCAAGCTCACCATAAGTCTGGGATAATGCATCAAAAAATACACACCACTGAGCTGCTATGCAGAAGCAGAATTTTCAATCTGCACTCAGTATACAACAGAATAACAAAGCAAAAATTACCTTTGCAAATGGGACTGATTCTGTGTTTCAGAAAGGCTCAGCCCAAGGTAAGCTACTCTTTCTCCCCTGAGCTCTCTGGAAGCCTCTGTAACTGTAATCTCTCCTGGCCCTCCAGTCCCATTTATCCCTTCTCCATAGAAGGAAGCCTAAAATACTGAAATTATGCTTTTTCCTGTTTACAGTCTTATGCATCTCCCTTCTTTTTTTTTTTTTTTTTCAGCTAATCTGTACTGCATTTATGTCCCTTACATGCTGCTGGAAAACAGTAAAAATTCAGTATCAGCCTCTGCGCTGAAATCTGATACTGTCTGAAATACCATTTCAGCAAAGATGATGGTTTCTAGTAGGTTACATACTAAGGGCAGGTAGTGCTGCTCCTTTGTAGGGCTGAATGGATGAACTGATAAGGGTAGGCTGCTCCTTTGGAGTTGTCATTCCCTAGCAGTCCTCCACTGAAATGATAGGGAGACACTGAGTAAAAATTTCAGTTACTATCAATAGCAGACTCAAAACAAGCAATTTTTCTGCTGATGAATAAACAGAAAGAGAGGTTTGCCAGATTGCTCTCATTTTGGGCCCCTCTTCACAGCCATAAATGACAGCATCCACTACTTTCTCTGAGGGATCTGATGTTTCTGCCAATTTAGGCATCCAAGAGCCCAAAGAAACAGTCTCAGGGATATACACTTAATGTCATAAAGCCTATTCCCACTTTCAGTTCATTGGCAATTCTTCCACAACCCCTTGGTACCAAACTACAGTTGATCTCTTTCCCATTAAGCCATACTTTTATTGGATGGTCTCTCCATGCATTAAATTCATTTTATGAAATCAAAAGGAATTTAATGGTGTGTGATTGTTCAAGAGCAAATAATGCTATGCTGGCTCTTCTTTCTCTCAGATCAAGAAAGAAATCTCTAGAGTTCAGTGAATCTGTAAGAAGTTGCACTACTAATTTTACAGCAACAGCTTGTACCTAGGTTTTAAGAGCAGACAGGTGTCTGTCTTTCAGTAGTCTTCGGTGATAATACATCGCGTGTGTTGCCAAAATTTAAAAAAAAAAAAAAAAAAGAAAAGAAAGAGAGGACGGTGCAGGAGCTGCAAGTGTTACTCATTTCTTTACTGTCATTTGTGAAAGGAAAAGGAACTTTTCTTTCCCTTAACTGAGTGGCAAAACTCAGCCCAAGTGTTCAGTGCTGATGCTCCCTGAACTAGGATTCAGCTATCAACAATAACAGAAGAGGTAGTTTGAGGTAGAAGGTCCCTGTTTAAACACAAATTTCCTCAAGAACTAGCAGAAATTACAAGCACATTATGTAAGAAATATAAGCCCTGTGTTTGTTTCTTTGCTGTAATCTGGCAATTCTCCTTTCATAAGAATTCTGTCCTTGTGAATGGAAACATTATTTGTTTATTGCTGTAACAAACAATTCAGAAATCAGTTTGCTCTCCAGAAGGGACCCTCAATCACCATGAAACTAAATGCAAAGGGCATTTCCTAAAAAGCATTTCCTTGACCCACCAGATTTAACGGGAAGGATTTAGTTAGGATAAAGAGCAGTTTCCATTCTCCTTCACTGAACGGCAGCCACTTTCTTTCAGCAAATGTCGAGGTGTGAAAGCCTAAGGTTTCACCATAAAATGCCCAAATCACACTGAACCTTCTAAAACCATTTATGCCTCACACTGCCTTGATAGCCAAATCTCACCTCCTGTCAACTCTCCTTTGCGTGCAACACCTGATATCACCAGGCAGGCATTGCCTAGGAGAAGGTGGAAGGCAAGAAAGTTTTAACTCTCTATTTGGCTCCATCTACTCACTATAGCACAACTGCCTGTGATTTCTGGACATCTGATCACCTCCATCCAAGACCTCTGTCAGGCAGTGGCTTGTACCCACCCACACAGAAAAAGCCCTTACCTCCTACAGCAGCCATGAGCCACTCTCCTGGTGCCAATATGTAACACAAGCAAGACCAGCACAATTTGCACTGTAACAGCCTACAAAGTCATCCAAAAGTATTTTGACTTTAGTCTTTCCTTCCCTCAAAAATCAGATTCCAACATGACTCCCTGAGCTTGGAGTCCATCAAAGGTGCCTGTCTTCTAGAGTAGCCTGCACAGACAGCTATTGAACACGAGTTTCTCAGGCAGCATAAAAAGCGATATACGCCAGAAACCCGTTAACACATTACAGTAAAAACCAGTGATGTGTAAAGATGATCCAAAGAATATTTCACTGTTTAACTCATCCTGTCATAAAACTGCAGTAGGTCCTAACTCATAAAATAGAAATTTCCCAGATTCCGTATGCACTCAAATAATTTAAAAGCCCTGCTATGCAGGACATCCATTTCAGTGCAGGAAAGCATTTCAGTTTAAAGCAGCTAAGGCAGGGAGTAAAGACAGGGCAGTGGGAACTGTGTGAAAGAATGCCAGCCCTGCAAATAGAAGGCTCTTAGTCTTTCCTTCCTGGGATTGATGGTGACACAGAGTAAATAACAGCTACTGCATGTTCAAAGCTTCTGGGTCAAAATCTCAGCCAGCATAAATCATCAGTGCTTTTTCTCTGTCCCTCTGATTTTATGAGGGAAGTTCTTTTTATTCCATAGTCTATAAACTGCAGTGATCACACCATCCCGGAGGGAGCTCGTCAGAGAACTGTATATTACTCAAACTATGCAACTCCAGCAAAAAAAAACAAAATACTGGAGTTTAAGTTTCAAAGAAGGACAGAAAAAGACTGCAACTCAGGTGAAACAAAATGCACAACTGGAAAGACACATTCAACATTTTCATGTCATTGCCTATGGAAATATTTTGTGTTGATATTTAAACTTTAAAAATCATGCATCTTTATATATATAGTGAAAATTAAGTATCATCACTGTGAAAATTATGTATCCAAATCAGAAAGAGGCATCTTTTCCCCTGAATGTTCTTCTGTGGAAAATGTTGATTAATTTTGTTTTTCAGTCTTCACTACAATTGATCACAAAAGCAGGTTTCGCCATTTCAAAGTCCACTACAGAGTTAATTCCCATTTTCATTTATCTGTAGTTGTGACCGTTCCTTTAACTAGAGAAAGGTAATCCAAGATTTAGGAGTATAATCTCAAATTGCAAGGTTCATCAACCAACAAGAATCGTCTTATTGTTTATACTGTATGCTCAGCATAATAGAATCCTCAAACTACCTTCAAGGAACAACAATAATCACTATCTAAATACACAAGAATAAACAACTTTCACCTTCCTTTTTAAAAAATAGGTTTAAAAAATAGCTTTTTCTTCTCTTCTATCCCTCCATTTATTTCACATTATCTTTTTCTTTACATGTCAACATCTTTCTTGGCTTTTTTGTCTTTCCAGTTCCACTTTGGAAGTATCATAAATCACATGACACCCCCTCCAGCTTTAACTTTTCAGACCATGTATTTACTATTACCGCTTTCAACCTTCCTCATAAGTTTGCTCTTCAGAGTGTAATTTCTTACTCCAAAAGGACATGAATGTTTTCTAAAAGCCCGTTTGAACCTCAGGAGTGAAAGAGAGATAGTGCTGGGAGAGGCATTTGTGAAGAACTGTCAGTACTTCTAAACTGAAAAACTAAAACTGTGCAGGAACAAAAAAACATAGCTTGAAGGATTAAAAGGGGGAAAATGTAATGAGTTCAGGGTCAGATATAAAGGGCTGCTGTAAATCTATTAAACATTAATTAAGTGTGAGATGGCATAATCTGCCCCTAAAGGAGGAGCTTTCATGGGCTGATTAATCTTCAATGACAACTCCTCAAGATTTGACCACGATTCCCAAGGCCAGATCTCTGTCCATCCAGAATACATACTACTCCATAATTCTGGATGGTTTTGATTTGCTTCAGGTATAGATGTAGGAGGTTGCATTCTGAATAGACAGGGATATGATTGCATTTTGAGGTGTCACCACTGAGAAGCAAAGCAGCCCTTACCAATGACAACTGTTACCTAACCATCACCACATTTGTTATTGGCTCCAGCTCATTCCTGGACCCCTGTGCAATATGTTGAACACACTAATTAAGTGAAGTGGGTCCTGCTTCAAGGAGCTCACAGCCAGCAGATATACAGAAGCAGAGGACAGATGCATTCTGTCACTGCCTGTGAGAAGTGAGGTACGAAGACATTAAAAGTGGAATTTTTCAAAGGAGTCCGCATGAACTCCTCCCTTCATTAGCAGCCTTGAAAATAAAAGACTAAATGCCTTGCTCAAAGTTGTACAGAAATTATACAGCCAGGCTGGATATTAAATTCCAGGTTTTGTGAATTCTATCTCCCCAACAGAAGGAGTGGAGGCTCACACATATGCCTAACAAAGAGCTTTGCTTCCAAGGTAATTTTCCAAATGCTTCCGGAATAGTCCCCCCACCCCCTAAGACCCAAGGCTCATGAGTTGTGCCCAGACTGCTTGGGATCTTTTATCCCAATGTTGAAGTAACTTTGTCATCCTGTTTGCACCACCACTTTCTTTGAAGGCCCACAACAAACATATCGTAACAATTTTATGTCTTAATCTTCGGAGCTGTTTAAGCTTCTCTATGACAGAGACTCTATAATTTATACTCTAATGCCTTCCAGTCTACACTAAAGCAATTCTTTCTAAAATGCCCAAGTTTAAATTATGGATCACAGTGTCCAGAATGCTCCTGAAAAATCTCTCAGTGACTTTGGCTTAAGCTCACTGAATACTTTAGCTCATTTTGCACTCTCTATTTTGCTTTTGGTTTTGTGTCCAATTTAAAATTCCTTTTGTAATAGTTAAAAATCTTTGTAACTTCTTTTTTCCTGATAAATTTGATCTGCAGGAAAAAAAAAGGGTTCTGGACTTGTCTTGTTCTTTCAAAGTTTTGTCAAGCAAGTTTATTTATTCCAAGACCCCACTGAAAAAGATTGAAGGTAAAGAGTTGAAACACATCTGACTGTTATTGCAAGTCAAATTCTGAGTTTATGGAAGCCATAGTCTTGGCAAATAGGAAAACTAGCATCCTGGTGCAGGTTCAATATTAAAAAAGGTAGATAAATAAAATAGACATTCCCCAGATCAATACCTCTCCTAGCACCTATCATAGTGTGAGTGGTATGGTCTTCATTAAGGCTATGATGCGAATATGCAGTCCTTTGATATCTGTACTACAGTTATCACTGCAGACATTATCAAAATCCATTGGCAATGGACATTTTCACAAGAATTGAGAACAACAGATCAATTTAGAGAAACCACAAAAGAGTCACCAGCCGGTGTAATAGGTCTCAAACTCTCCACACTCTGGATTCAAAGAGAAGGTCTGGATGTAAGGGGCTAAATTCTCATTTCACTGCACATATGTATCACCAGGCACCATCCAGTGTCCCATGGTAGCTTGGACACAAACCTCATTTCATTTCCATTTTGAAATATCTTTTAACCTGCTGCAAAAAGTCTGTGAAGTAACTGTGAAAGGAGTTGCATCATGTCTGAGATGCCTGAGGTTTAGGATTAGATAATTTCAGGTAAACTTAGTGACAAAGTTTGCCAGAAAGTTCCAAAAAAAAGTTCCAAAAAACTGAAACTTTTCACAATTTAAAGGAAGCCCCATTGAAAGGTTCAGTTGTGTTACACACTTAAAAATTAATGAAGTTGTCCAATTTCATGTCAAATTGAATGAAACACAGGCATATAGTCCTGCAGAGGAGGCTGGAAAATAATATTCTTGCTCCAGCTGTAAACTGAGGAGTTAATACCCATGGCCCATTTCCACAGTTTGCACCAGGTAAGTAGCCAACCTCTCTGACTTCAATAGGCACAGCAGGCTGCACACACGGAGCTGATTGCAGAACTGGGGCCCACTGTATGAAACCACATCAGAAGAAAAGCATCCTGTCAAGCAGAAAGCAGATTTAAAAAAAAAAAAAATCCTATCATAAGAGAAGGATACAAAAATTTATGGGACAAAACCATCGTACTTTCATCCGCATATGATTTGTGGTTTTAGCCAAGCTTTAACTATCAGAAACTTTGATGGAGAGAGAAAAAAACAAGAGAGAAAAGTGTTAGACACATCCCTGTAGAATTAATTAGTTGTGGAGAGTTTTTCCACTATAAAAAATTCAAATATATTGGTTCTGTTAGCTCATATGCAGACCCCAGATGTAATTAGTGTGATAATCAATGTATCAGTAGGAAACTGCCACTTAAGTGTAGCCAGTGCAGTTGTAGATTTAGGACAAGTGAAAGCGGTGTACTCAACAACAGCAGGAAAGAGTATAAATGCAAATGAAGCTCATAAAAAAGAATGAGCGATTCTGGCTGTGCAAGCTGCTCAAAATTCATCTAGGATTTGGGTTTTGGGTTTTTTCTCTTGACAGAGAAAAGAATAGGCTGCTGTGAACTACCCATGCTTGGCTAGCAAACTTCAATATGTACTACAGACCTTCATTTGTTTTCCCACTTACGTGAAAACTTGTTGAAAAGTGCTGCCAGCTCTCTTCCCTCCACTAATGCACAATAAAAAAAAGTTCTAATAAAATGTGCACCTGTCACACTCATATTTTTAGTGTTAAAAATAGTCCCTGTTGTGTACAGCATACCAGCTGTACCAGCAGATTCAGTGCATGACTGACATGCTCAGAGACATCGATAGTCAAAGGTAGTTTGCCTCAGATTTAGCTCTGATATTCTCTCCTTACAATGGGATTTAAAAAAATGCAAGCTAAACACTGGCATGGGGGAAGATCTCCGAGGGAATGACATCTTAAAGCTGCATTTTCCTTTCCTTCTCCTTTGAATATTTAAATAAATAAATATTTCAATACTAAGGAGAGTTGAGATTTCTTCTGGAAAAGTAGAAACAGCTTACCAGAATAACCCTACATAACAGCTGTTTTACCTCTTTCCCTCAGTAGAAAGAAATAAATCAAGAACACCTAATGAACAAAATGAAGGTGCAGGTTTTGTAGAGTTTGGATCCTGGATGGTTTTCTTCAGCAGTTGAATCATGAAACACCATTTGACAATGTATTTGTGAAGCCACAGCAAAATTCATGCCACCATCCTCTAAACACAGGAGTGGTATGAATATAATGAACTGAAAACAGCATTATGAGTCCTACATTGCTCTTTAGGCCATGATACTCCTTTAAGGACAGAGGCATCTGACTCCTGAGACTTTCCCCACCACCAAAAGGGGAAGATGGATTTTGGGCATGGGGTTGATATAGTAGAAATAAATACAGCTCTTGTAGAGATTCATGTTCATCATCCCACTTGTAATTTATGATCCTGTGAGTTAGGTACAAAGAAAAAAAAAAGGGAAAGGTATAACTAAAGCAAGGAATAACTGATTGGAATTCAGAGTATCCATTTCTCTGCAGGGAAGCACAAACACCTACAATTTAGTTAACTCACTGACATTAAATAATTTCTACAGACTTGGTCCTTAATCAAATATTGAGGGATCTTACACAAAACACCCACCACAGTGTTTTGATCAGCCACTTATTAGACCTTGAGGAAGGGATGCTTTTCACACAAACCTCCAGATAGCAATAAAAGCAGAACAGACCTTAGTTGTTTGATCTTGTCTTCTAGAAGTCAAATAGCTTCCTGGCTGTCAATATCCTAACAATTCTTCATCTAAAAAGTGAAGTTTTGCATTTCTTCCACATGGAATTGTTTTCAAGTCCATGTTTTTTTGGGTGATGGATTTAATATAACTTTGGTCATATTTTAATACTTTTTAATCCTACTTCAGCAGGAATTGCAACATTCATGTTTCACAGATGTCACTGCCACTGAGATGTGGTCTGAAGCAAACAATTTGGTGTAAGAAACCACAGCAATATTTACAGGAACACCTCCACAGCTTCACAAACATGGGTCTGCTTAATAAAACCTTTAAGCCTGTGCTTAATTTTTGGTCTGTGGGAAAACTCTACAGATATAACCAAACTAATACAACTAAGCTATCAGATTTGTCCATGCATTCTGATATAATGAAATGAGGACCAGAGGCTAGCTCAAACAATCTACAACCAAAGAACTGGTACCCCGCTGCAAACTCCACTAGGCACTCGCCAACACCAAAGTGCCTCAGACACTCTGAATATCAATGCGCTATTTAGAGCAACACAGAAGGGAACGTCAGAGATACAAAGCAGAGCTGATATCGTTTAGGGCATTCTACCTCTGAATTTCTCTATTTCCTAAAGTTTAAGAAAGCTCTTCTCTCAGAATCCAGAACATTTCATCTACAGCTTTTTTGAAGAGTATGCACATGTACTTTTAAATTTTCTTTACCTCACAGTTACTGATAAAACTTTATCACCTCATGCAAAGCTGAATTATGATTATGATTTTGCCTGGAAATACATACATCCGCTAGAGAGAAACAGATGATGTGTATTCATGTATTTCAAAACAGAGATCTCCAAAAAGAGATATCGAAGTGGCACCTAAGCATGGACTAGCATTCAAGCGTTTCACATTTGGTTCACAAATACCCGATTAGCTTTCTATCTGAATCACGGTACCTCAATTTTATAATTAATCATCTGACAAAGTTACAAGGGCAAGAGAACATCACATTATTTTGAACAGCGATAGAAAAAAAGATGTCGAGGTCTTGTGAGAGAATTCCTTAGCTCTGAGCAGCAATATCAGACTCTTCTTCAGTGAAGAGTTAATAAAGACCAATACACTATCTCCATAACTAACTCAGCAGCGTGTTTTAGCTCAAAATAAAGACAGAAGGGACACAGAATAGTTAATGTAAACTGTAAACGGATTTCTGTGAATAATTACTTTTGTAAAAAGTAAATAATTAAGAATCATCACACATTTCTTACCCAATTCTGTTATGAAGATTGATTCTTCTAAAAGCTCAAATAACTTTTTAAAAATACTTTTCCCGTCTGTTAAACGTAAGTGAGGTAGCAAATGACCACTCATTGTTTGTCTGGGAATGTGAGAGCCTGTAGTAAGCTTTAACAATGTTAATTAACACTGCCATAAAAACAAACAAATATTTGTAACTGCTAAGATGCAGAAACCTTACTAACCTAAACCAAAACTCTTTTGTACTAATTGGCAATATAATTGGAATGAATCCCTTAGGATTTTTGCTATTCCTTCTACATAAAACCCTATTACTGGTTGATCCCAGAACAAAGATGTGTTCCTAGAGATTCGCACAACCCTAATCCATACAGCTCTGTCCCTAGCGGGTACACAGATGCTCATAAAAAGTGAAGGTCCCCATCTTTATAAAGAAGCTTTAATTGATAAGACCCAGAGAGACAGCAGACAAACACAGCCACATAGTAGGAAAATGACCTTATCCCCACTTTTCCAGTGGGAAAAAGATAGAGGTTATTTGCCTCAAAGAGTAGCTGTAAGGTTAATTTCAGAAAATGGGATTTGTCTGAAGACCGAAATGATACTGTCTAGGTATCGGCAGCTACCATACTGCTATAATTTGGGACCATACTCTGTTTACTCTATATTCTCTTCAGCAGATCCACTGTACGTGAGTATGGTTGCCAGGATTTATTCCTGTTATATGCCTGTACTATTTCCAGTAATTCTAGAAATGCAGCTGCCTTCTTCCTTGTGGCGTCGGGCAATTCTAAAACAGAGCTGACTTTATACTGTGCTTTCAGAGGAGCAATTCTATTGAAAGAAACAGAGTCAGAGCAAGGAGATGGGGAAACCTCCAACAGAAAGAAAATCCATCCCTCAGAACCAAAACCTTATTTGGCCTAAAATTCAGAGAACCACCAAAGTCAAATTCTCTTTTTGGCAAAGGAAAACTAGTCCAAAAATCTCTCTGCAAAAAGGCACAGAATTCCAATGTTTATTATGTACAAAGTAATCACGTTTTAACCCAGTCTAATATTTTATACTGTAGATACATTCAGTAGGCAACTGGAAAATACAATCATCGAACTAGTTACCCCCTGCAGATCTTGCTTTCAATTACTTTCTATGTAGAGAGACAAAATGCACCTAAAGTTCCAGCCAACTTACACTGGCTGGATATCTCCCTTGCCAGAATTCACAAATCCAGCTGCAGCCCAGTTTAAGATGGTGTTGCAGCCTCATTTTGGCAACAGAAGAGCAAGTCTGAAGGGATGAAGTCGACCAAGCTGTTGAAGCAGCAGCATAACTACATTGCATTTCAGACTGATTTTTATTTTTTGTTTAAAATGGATTTGGAATAGTCAGTGTTTAAAACACACTGGCAGTGGCAATAATCATTAAAAATAGGATGTGCCCCATTTATACTGACAAAACTCTGACCACACACATAGGCAGACAGGAGCAGACAGACCAAAGGTGTCCTAATTAGTTTATTGTTTTACAACTCTCTCAAGCTATGAAATACTATTTGTTTTACAATGCATCAATAAAAATACACCCTCCAAGGATTTCAAATTGTTTGAATAATACAACTATCAGGGTTAATGCTTCGTTTTCATTTTCTTGTGTTGACAATCTCGATTCTGCTGCCATCTCATTTGAGCATCCTTCAGCCAATAAAGTCATGAGCACTTCTCACCTGCTCTCCTTTCCCAAATTAGGTGCATAATTTATAGAGACAGGATTTAAAGTTCCAGGCACTTCAAAAGTACTGAAATTAAACAAATCTTAAACCTTAAAGATAAAAAAGGAAAACCAGCAAAATCAATGGTTCAGGTGAGGCTGTTTCCATTCAGGCCTTTTATATAGCCTGAGTCAATACAGGCTTATATTACAACCCAGTTTTTCACATGGAATATTTTTTATGGAAATAAGGCAAAGCACAACCTAAAATTTCTCAAGCAGTTTGCTATCAGCAGCTAGAACACAAAGAGTGCAGCTCTGAACGAACATGCTCATGTGCTAAATCCTCAACTGGTGTTTCACTGATGCTTTATTAGCACCTTTCTGCTGACATAGGTGAAATCACGCCAGCAAATGCCCATAGAGCAGGAACATTTTCTCATCAGTTTTGACTCTTCCCTCCTTGAGCCAACCTTTACCTGCTCTTAGGTTAAATCTTGTGAAGAGTATCTTTGAAACAGATACCAGCATTTGCAAATCCAATGTTTCCCTCTATTTTCTTACTGTGTATTTAGCTATTACATACTAAACATCAAAAACATGCACACCAGTGAGTGAAAGATAGGACTCTATCTTTGCTGCACAAGCCCAATCTAGGATGTACTTCTCAGACCAATGAATCTTCAAAGCAGCGGGAAAGCCCAGCTTGCACAATCTCCAAGAGAAATGGAAGGTTCAGATACATGCTTCACAGTTACACACAAAGAATTTAAGCTGCCTTTCAGCTCATCGTTTTTCAGACTCACATAACTGCACAAAACCCATGCAGTATCCCTGAAGGAGAACAGGACGTGAGGTTTCTGAGACAACCAGATGTAAAAAAAAAATTTGGAATTGTCAAGAAATGAGAACTAGAGAAGTTACACTCAAATGAAAGGAGTTTAGGAAGAATTAAGCCCAAAGTCTACAGCAGAGCTATGTAGAGACCCAGCCTCCTAACTCCCAGTCTTGTGCCTGAACAATGAGCATGGTTTTCCTCCCCATTGTGCTCTACTGCCAGCCTGTCACTTAGTGGGCTCTGAAACAGTTAAATCAAGCAGAGGTTAGTCAATTGACACTAAATTATACTTGGAGGACTTGATGAATGGAGAATATTATCTATATCACATCTGTCACAGATTAAAAACTACATATATGGATGAGTACTGTATAATCCATTCATTGTTTTAGAGAGTTGGAATTCCTCAGGGAAGAGTGTGAAACCCATGTGATGTCCCTGAGTGTGGAATTTTACATTCAGATGTCAGATCTGGCTGGATGTGTAAAATCACAGCTAGGCAGACAGCTCCAAAGGGACCACACCTCTGAGGATGTTTCTCTGCCTTGTTTATTCCAAGAAGGATGTGGAGTATCTTGCACTCATAAAATAGATCACAGCAACACTTGTCTGTGGACACACAGGACAGAAAGCTTCCTACCTTTAGGGAAGTTAAGTTGTTTCATGATATCTGAACAACAGACACATTATACCCTTGGATCCAGACATGGCTTTAGAGCTGATCAAGTTATGCACAAGCTGCTCCATTTGTCAAGGATAAATGCGTGCAGAACCAAGCCCTGAAGTATTCATATACACAAGGTTTTTTGGCATATTAGGTGGCCAGCATTTTCCCCCAGGAGCACCCCCTGTTAAAAGGCTCCAGTTGGCAACTTTCTAACACCAGTGCTATAATTTGCTGAGTCTGGGATTTGTTTCCTTGCTTTGAGCCATGTAAAACTGCTTTTGCCTCCTCTCTGCATTTCTCCAACAGATAACAAAGATTTGTAAATAAATAAGCAAATGGAGATTTGGTCCTAAGTAGTGTTTTACTTTTGAGCAAAAAGGAAATGCAAGAGCCAGGTTTTATCTTCTAGTACTCTAGCTGGTATATATAGGTTATTATGGTTACCTGTTTGGCCCTGTGTATATAAGGTTTTCTTTCACATGCAGAAAGCTAAATAGCCACAAGGTAAGAGAACCCAAAGACACCATCTTTTAATGATCACAGTGATATGCCAAGCAAACCTCCAGGGGCAAGGACTTCTCTGAGTGCTGAAAAACTTAAAAATGTCTCCTAATACACACTAAAGCTTTGTGGCTTTGATCCTTTCTAATAACTTCATTCAGTCCGGATGCCCTTACGCTTTTATATACCACAAGTATCAGTTCATATCCAGGCGAGGTAAGCAAGCTCTGATAAGCAACCCCTGATATCCTGAAATGACCCTGCCATGCAGCTGTCTCCTCAGCTCCCAAAAGCCACTCAGATGTAGTCCACAGACACCAGTAATGGAGAAAAGTACTAGGAATAGAAAGCTCCAGCACAACAAAAGAGTAAAACTTTTCTGAAGACAGATACTCTGTTTTAGCTGAAATATTTCATTTTCATAAAAGTTATTTAGAGGTCTGAGAGTGGTTGCTCTTGGGTTTGGAGTTTTTTTGGTTGGGTTGTTGTTATTTAAACTCTCTGACAATAAATTGAAATTCTCCATTAGTTCTCCTAAAGTTAAAATTGAATTTCATTATAGCAGATGCTTTTGCTGGAAAAATACATTCACTTTCTTCAACCAGCTCTAATTTTTCCCATATGACCAGTTTCTTCAGGATGCACACTGCCTTTTAGTTTCCCATTATTTAATTTTTATGACCCCCCCAAAACTATCTTTGTGTGAAGGGCAGACCACTCTCAAAATAAGCAGATCCACTCAGAAATACTAGCCCAGTATTGATGTTTGCAACCATCTACTTGGTCCTCCTGGATACTGCCAGCTAGCTTACTTTTCACAAAGGGCATGTACTCACTCCAGTTCTGCCTGTTACTACTGTGGTTATTTTTATTATTCAACATATAATTTCAGTCTCATTCCTGCTGACTACAGACTTGTTTCTGAGAGATGTTTAAGAATGCAGAAAAAAGAAAGAATATTGTCTTTTAAAGGACCTCCAGTCTTATTCTTTTTAACTTTGATACAGTTCACATGTGGATGTTGTGTTCAAATGCATGAACAAAAATTTCTAAATGTAAATACATTGATAATATTATATGATCTGGTATGTTTTTAATGCTAAAAAAATACACTTCTGTGAGAAATAACTCACAGCACATAACTGATGGGGGGAGCATCATTTTTAGGGAAAAAGACCCTTGAAAACAATTTAAACCTTCAAATCCAGCTAATCTGCTCTACTATGCAAGCATGTAATAACTGGTGTGTCAAGGACTGGGTTTTTTTCTAACAATTTATCATCTCTTAATATTCATAACATACTAACAATTGAAATTTCTTTAAAATTATTTTGTTTCTAATTATCAGAAGTAACAACTTCCTCTGTTACTGCAATAATTGCAGCGTAAGTGCAAATTCTGAATCACTGCTGAGGATAACGTCAAGAGCTTGCTATTATATTTTAAAAGCAACAATAGTTAGACACCATTCAATTCAAAGGCAAGTTTTACATATTTATCTTTAGCTTACAGGCATGTCTCATATAGGAGTAGGAAGTCATTTTATGAAATATAAATGGAGAAAATTCAACAGAATACAAAAATATGAGTTTGAGATAAAATTTAGTTACTGAATTCTGGATGGGTTCTCTTTTTTATGTATTGCAAAGGAAAAAAAGATTTCACAGTACAAAAGTTAATATGCTCAAAGATTTCTCAATGTACTTTTTCAATTCACTCATCATAACAACTTGTGGCTATTCAAAAAATACTGGGTAAAAGAAAGGATAGAGGGAACGGATTAACACAGAAAAGGCCACCAAAGCTGGTTACCTCAGTCTCAGTTATATTACCACACAATTATTACTTTATTGATTCTCCAGTAAAATTCACTTAACTAGTTTTCTGGGGTTTATAGTTAAATAAATTGCTTAATCCATTTCAGAGGAAAAACCTTATGCTGATGAGTTTATGTTAAAGATGTCATAACCCCTTGGGTGTTGCTCACTAATCGCTCGTTCACGACTTCCCTCCCTTGAGACCAGAGTACAGACATCAAAGGCACAGCTGGATAAACTGTATAGATTGGATTCTGAGCAAGAATTATCATAAACACTATGAAGCCACAAAGAATGTGGAAGGAATGAACATTCAGATCCAGAAGGTTATTAAAATTCTTTCAGTCCATCTGCTTATGGAGGTATGCGACATTAACCGTCAACCACAATATCACTTGAAGTTCAAAAACTGCTTGGGAAGAGCGATTTTGCAACAGCCATTCCACAACAAGAAGAGTCCAAGACTCAGTGCTGGTTTAGTTCTCATGAAATTTTGCACTCCTAAGTGGGATTTCGTGATATGTACAATCACAGCATAATCATGGTGACTGAATAAATCTGGTCTTTCAAAGATCTATCAGATGATGGAAAACTGACCGCCTATTATTCACTCCACCACATTTACCACTGATGAACCACTCATTGCTCACAGATTTCATCAGAATCATTAGGGAATTTCCCAAACCAAGGTCAAAAGAGAAAAGTCCTTTGTGAACATTCTTGCAATACAAGAGAGATCCACCTTTTCTTTTTTCCAGTCAGCTCTAACAGCAGTTTTCTTGAAGCAAAAGCAGAGCAAGCTGTATTAATGGGAACATTCATAATGACTCTCACAAGAGTTTATAGCATGTATAATAAAACAATTTTTCAGCAAGTATCTCTGTTTATCAGGACTGACACTAAGTTTTAAGCAAAATAACACGTCTAGCTCAAAATTTTTTTCTTCTATTGAAAAATGCTAATGGAAAGATAAAAATATGTTGTTTTCTATCACTATTAATGTTACTTCCTTGCAGGCTTCAACAAGTTAATTTTTCAAGGCTGTTTAATAAAAGAGTTCAGGTCCCTATGTAAGCACACTGATTAACCTTGACTTGACTAAAACTAGCTTTCCATATTCCTGAGTGGTCCCTCTATTTTATTCATTCCAATTATGTAAGCAATGTGAGCTGAATTAAATAGTTTCCAGTGTAAAGAAACTATAAAATACCTGTTTTCTCGGATACTAACATGTATTAATGACCAGCCCTTCTGTCTGCACTCACATTGTGCTACACACAGAATGAGGTACTGTTAATAAAGTGATTTTAGATTTGTCCTCTGTGGGCCTTTGGGAACTAGCCTGTGAGCTATTTTTAAGAGGACTTGTGCCCAGACAAAGCTCATTCAAGCCTGTGCTAGAGTAATCCATGTACAAAAAAATACCAAACCTTCCCTGGAAGTAAGTGAGGTACCCACAAATCAAAACCAGTTGGAAAAAAAATCACTTGAAAGTATCACTCAACAAAAGGCAGCATAGCAAAATGTAGCATTACATAGAGATTTTTAGATTATCCACTGTGTCATTCAACCTTCCATGTAGAAGAGAATAAAAAAGACCTGACTATGTCAACTCAGCAACCAATTCATAATAATAAATTAGTGGGGGAAAAGGGCACCTTTATATTACATTTTGTAATATAAAGATGCACAGTCAGGCTGGAATAGATTCCCTATCTCTTCAATACATAATCACCAAAGTGAAAGAGAAGCAGAAATACTGTGATATCTCCAAGGGCAAGAATATTGATTTTGCATGTATAAAACAGTGGGTTCCAAGCACTATTATTGTGTTAAAATCTACACAAATGAAACCTCTACTATCAAAACAGAAAAGTTACTGTACCACATAGAAAATAAGGATTTACAAAGCCGTTCTATGATCATTAGAAAAAGAGCAATGCGAACGACACAAATGCTAGTCTGCTCCATCCTAAGTAAGAGGGCTGATATACACTGCCAACTGACTGGCTATGGAAATGAGCTTGTTTCTAAGTTCCAAAAGGTCCACAAGTATGCTTGGGAACATGCTGAGACAAAATATACAAATTTTCAAAATTTGGTCCAAACATATTAAACATTAAATAATCTCAAAATGGGGATACTGCCTCTCCTAGATAAAGACACCGCCCTATTTTGTTAGTCTTAGCCACTAATTTCCAATGTTTCTTATCTCACCCAAGTAGGAAAGAACGCTGAGGAAAGGGTGTATCGCTGGATTGCTCAACAGTATTACTACCTCTCCCATTTCCTTTTCAGTCAGTGCTTGCTCTTTTCCCTTCAAATACTTAGAAAGAGGAATGTCTTGTTTTCAGATCATTGCAGCTTTCCAAGATCATTCCTGAAACCTGAAGATGCATGGCCTCACAGCCCTCGAGAGACCTCATAAGGCAGCTCAGTTCCCCATTACTCTTTTCCTCTTGACAATAGGGTAAAGCAGAGAGATCTGTGTATTTTATTTACTTACATTTTTTTGAGGAAAATAAAAGAAAAGTTTTCTAGAAGAACAATAATATTTTCTGACAACTTAAAGGGTTTGTGAAATTGATCCAAATTTAGATCATGGTTTGGGATTCCCTCTGAGAACATTTTCAGGTGACTATCACTTGCCGAAAGAAATTCTCCAAGACTTGGCTCCTCATTTCCAGGTTAGAGCTGGTAACCATCAGTCAAATACATCTGTAGGTTATAAAACTATTTGCTGAAGGAGTTTGATAAATATTTTAATATTCTTCTTGACATACAGTGGAAAAGTAGCAAGACTTTTTGCTTACACAAAGATTACTTGGTAGCATTTTCAAAAGACCCTCATTTTTGTGAGTTTCTGGTTTGATTTAGATAGTAAAATTCCAGTTTCACTTTTGATGAAGGGTTCTAAATAGCTTAGGGCTGTTAAATTCCCTAGCCATTATTGATGCTATAATTGACTATTTTTCCTCAGTGCTGTATGGCTGTAAGCTGTCGTACTTGTATTGGTTTGGGGAATTTGAGCTAACCATTTCAGAAACTGAAACCAACTGTTACACTTCCTAAATCCGCATTATGTGACTGCCTGAATAAGTGCTTTGCTTTCCAAAATCCAGCATCACCAGAACAGCTACCACTCATTTCCAAGGCAGCTCCTGGATGCCCAGTACTTTGTGCTTTGTTGTATCACTCCAGCTACTTCAAAGTTGCAAACAAAATTTGCAAAACTTGGTCTTTAGGTGGTTACCTATAACACCAAGCTTAACTGATAAGTGGGTTAAATACATTCATTCCTGTCCTTCGAGACTGAATTGAAGGGAGGAAGGGGAAGAGAGTTTAAGATAATTTAAATACATTAATGATAATAAAGTTATTTGTGATAAAGAACCCTGTGTGTAAAAGATGTTGATGCTGTAGGGAGTAGCAGTGGGCTGGGTCTGCCTGAGAATATCTGTTTGCATTTGCAAGTGTCAGGATGCCAGAGGCTTCCACACTGTAACAAGAAGGAAGTTGATATCACACAAGCATGCAAACTGCCTGCCACAGGCCAATACAGCCAGAAACCCCTCTTTTCTTCTGTCACACCCTCCTATCCCCAATGCTTATTTCCCATCTGACATCCTCTTTTCCCCAGTGTGCAGCCACAGCAGTTTTGTTTTCTCCAGTGGTTTTCATTCATCTCAAGCCATCTTTGCTGAACAATAGCTCGCACACTGCTGGAGGCAGAGCAAAAAGACTGGAGTAGCCAGGAAAGTAGTTCTTGAATTGGGGTTAGATGAAGCACAGGATCTTCTGCAACGTTAATTGAGGACAAAAACACTTATGCACTGACCCATGTTGCCTAGGGGGTATTGCTGAAAACCACTAGGTAGCACAGTGGTGGAAACTGCAGTTAAGCAAGTGTATTTTGATGCCTATGTATTCACTGAAAATCATTTTTCAAAAATTGAATCCATCAACTTTAAACAACCTGGGCACTCTACACAGCAATGCATTTGTTAGACTTCCTTTCTTCCACCACACAGTTTCATCTCACATTTAAGAGGCTTTTGATCCCACAGAAAAAACAGCCAAGAAGAGGCAAAAGCACCTTGATTCCAGCAGGGCTCCCAAAGAGACAGGGATTCAACAACAAGCCTCAGAGGCAAGACTAAAGGGAGCTAAGCTTTTTGCAACATGTTTTTCTTGCTGTTCTGTAGCATTTGTCTGACTGGAAGACCAGGAGCTTGCTTGTCCTCTGAAGCTCCAGGACAAAGCAGATATATGTGAATCCAAGGCCTGATGCCTCTTAGCAGAGCACAGGGATGATTCTCCATTTCACTTCCATTAACTTGCTGGGATCTCAAGTCACGGCAGGTGGACTGCTCTGTGGATCCCAGCTACTTCATCTAAAGCTCAATTGATACAGAAACAGAGACAGGCCACATCAAGCTTGGCATCATAAGGTCCTTCTCCAAACCAGGCTTTTGCACCCTGACATAATAATAGACTCGTATTTGTACTATTTCTTCTGTATTGGAGATTTCTGTTATAACAATATGCTATTTTGACTACCACACATTATGTTGAACTGTCAGATTGTCTCTCAGATTTCCTTTAGTAATCAAGTGGCTTTGCTTCAAACCTGCTATGCACTATGTCCGTGATCAAGCACAAAGAGCCTCATTTCTTCCAGTAGGAATATCTATAAATCTTGAAAGAAGGCATATTTCTGAGCCTGTAAATTTGCTTAACACATGCTACTTCTAGCTAACAACAGGATCATTAATTTCCTTCTTTCTCAAAGCAGCTTTCTGACAGGGGAGGTACTTCTGTTCTTTAAAAGAGCTTGATTTCCATGTTTACCAAAAGTAATTGGAAAGAAATTGTCACAGTCTGTACAATATTTCAGTTTATAGCTTATGCAGTACATTTCATTCAAGCTTCATATTAGGTTTTGGCATTCAGATACTGTACATGACCCTGCAGGTGTATGTCAACCTATTTTCCTTTAGTCTGTATGTATCATGTGTTCAAATGATCTTTATATTATTGATGATGTTTCTTTACATCAATAGAGTACTCGAAATAATCCATCTTCTTACTTTTCTGGCAAGCCAGGTGTTACTATGGAGCTTCATACTTTTACTGTTTGCCTTCAGGTATTGCATCTATCAGGGGTTTTTTTATAATTCAAATCTACCTTTTTTTTTTTTTTTTTTTTTTTTTTTTTTTATG
>JAOEHY010020919.1:0-12912 GCA_025447955.1 Psilopsiagon aurifrons
AGAGGGGGCGCCCCGTGCGGGGCCGGCGCCGCTCCCCGCGCCAAAACCTGAGGTAAAAAGGCGCCGCCTTCCCCCGCTCCCCGCTGGGGCGGTGGGGGCCGGGGCCTGCCCGCAGCGGGGTTACCCCGCAGCCAGGCCGAGGCGGTGCCCGGGTCGCGGTGGGTTCCACTGCTCTTGTGAAGGTAAATAAGGAGGAGCCTCCCGGAGCGAGGGTTTGCCGGTTTTGGGTCGGCTTCCCGGGAGCTTCAGCCGGGGCTGACGCGGGGACGGGCGCGGAGCAGGAGCGTCCCTCTGGAGGGTCATGCGGCTGAGGCGTCCGCGGGCGCTGACATGGCTTCGTAGTCGAAAGTTGGTGCCAGCGCTTGTGAAATGAGCACGGGAGGGAGGTCCTGGGTGAATGAAGAAGATAACGTACTCGTCTTCTGACAGTTCAACCGAGTAAAGCTTTTAGTGGGGAACGGGGTGATACAGTTCTCTGAAGTTGTTTTAAAGTGGCTGAAGTTTCATGCTGGCAATTACTGCTCTGTGCACAGTAGTTTTTTCCCTCTGTTTGGAAAGAAAAGCCGCTAGAGGTTACAAGTGGTTAAGCTTTATGCAAGGAAAAATAGTGGTTGGACTATATTCAGAGTCCAGTGTGTGTGTTTCTGATAGGCCCGTGATGCTCCTGATGCAGATAATGCTTTATAAATAAATTATTTTGGAATATTTCTGTCCAGGACTGATATAAGATATTGAACAGAAGCACTTGTGGAAAAAATGTCCTACTGTACCAAAGAGAGAGCTTATTCAGGTACGTCTATTATGGATTTACCATCTGCTTCAGGAGCCTGATAAAGATAAAACAGCTGACTCTGAGTATTCTTAATCTGATTAATTTCTGCACTGGTGATGGTGCTTCTGTCTGATCTACTCACCTTATCTAGAGAACTCAGCTTTCTTTGACCAAGATGCTATCGTGAACACTGGCAGAAAGTAACTGATGATCTTAGCAAAAGAAAATAACTGTGAAACTCAGAACCTTTGTATTTCTATCATCATGATGAGGGCTCAGTGGTGCTGGAGGTTTCACACCCGTAGGTAACTGGTTTTGCTCCCATGTGAGCCTGGTTTGCAGTGATTGCAGGGAGCTAATCCAGGTGTGTTGGCTGGGAAGAGAGGTCTCTCATTTTCTTCTAATGGTAACTCTTTAACTGTGCGTGCAGCCTGTAGGAGGACTTGGTAGGGAGGGCTGTGCCCATTACAGACAGCAGGAATTGCACATAACCACTCCCAAGTTCTTTCACAGTCTTCAAGGTTTAGAGCAGGTTGATGGAGAGAAATTTACTGGTTACACACGTGGAGCTGGTACAGAAGCAGAGAAGCTTTGATTGCTTTTCAACACTATTTGAGATGTGAATGAGCTTGTTCTAAGTATAAAATGTGCGAAAAGACCATTGGGAGACTGTTGTGTGTAGAGTGGCACACAATTATTTTAATGCTTAGATGCCAAGATCAAGTTTTTCCCCAATGTAATTAAGAGGGTGAGAAATGTGCCAGGAAGGTGAGAAGCAAACCAAGAAGATAAACAGTTTCTTCTGATGGGATTTTCTAGATGAGTTTAAGGAAGGTGGAAACTTGCTGGTTTTGTAGTTAAGCCGAAATGCCCTTGTAAAAGTTTCCTGGATTACAGTCCCATGTGTCATTGCTTGTTGGGTTACTTTTTTGGATGTGAATTTTTACACTTCCATCCTTTCTGTTAGAGCTGGGTGTGAAAAAATGATAGTTCAGGAATCTTCTGTTGTGACTTGGGAAACTGCCCTAGCAAAGGGTTGACGTTTTGTCTCTGTAGCCTTTGGGAGCATTCCCTGATGGATTTTCTTCCTCCCCTAATCCTGTTATTCAATGTGTGTAGCTCCATCTCACTTTATTGTAAGTTTGGGACTCGGGCTCCGTGCTGTCTTGTGTATGGTCTGTGTTCCTTGTATTCCCATGCTTGGGAAATCACTTCATCACTTAATGATCTAACGGCATAGTTAAAACAGGCTATTAGGCTTAAACCTAGTTCTTGTTCTGTCGCACAGATTTACTGTGTGGTGTTGGAAGGAGATAACTTCTTGTCGGAGGGCTTTTTTCCTGCTGTAGAAGTGATTGTGATACTTTGAGAAGCAGTTAAAGGTCTACAGCTGTAGGGTAATGCAGAAATGCGAATGCTTTTAAATCATTATTAAACAAAGCTTAGATAACCTCATCTACTTTTGAGCTGTGCTGTCGCTGCTCTGCTTCATCTTGAAATGCACCAAGTGCAAGTGCTCAATAGCAGTCTTAAAGTGAGTTGGAGAAAACCCCAAATAACAAAACAAAACCACAACCTCAAATAGCCACCAAAAAGACCCAGCACCTCAAAAACAAAGGGAAAAAGGCTCAACCAACAGAAAAAACCCCAACCCAAAAGCCCCAGAGCAGCAAGCACAGGATGCATATTTGACATGCGCACTGAGAAAGCTGTGGTGGTGTTGGCTTCTTGTGTTGTTTTTCAAAGAGAAACCCAAAATGTTAGAGCCTGTTTTCCATCATCTAATTTTATGATAGTATATGTATCTTGTGAACTTGTTTTGGCATTGGATAGCTTGTGTTTACAAGTGAGTTGTTGGGAAGGGAGAAGCAAGGATGCTGTTGCACCATCTCAGAATGAAGCTAAACATGATTGCTTGTACGTAGTGATAAATACAGACTTTTTTGCCACGTTGAACGTAGATCTGTGTGTCAGTTAACTTTAGTAGATAAAATAGACTGATTCCTTTGCCTTGCTTCTCTCAAAATAAGAGTTGCATGGTTTAAATTCCTTAAAACCTCAATCAAGTCACACACAGTTGTCTCAAAAGATATATAAAGCTTTTAAAGGGAAGAAAGTTTTTTTGCCTTTGGTTGGGGGGGGCGGGGAGAACTTCTCTTTTCCTTGTTTTTAGGGGATTTCAAATCATGCAAGAATTGAAGGGAATCTATTTGAAGTTGTTGTTGAAATCTGCATTGATTTTCAGAGAACTTGATGTGGACACTGAATTCTGGGATTAATGGAGCAGTATGTTTGGCCTGATAAGGAGGAAGGGCATTTCCATTATTTCTGAGGCTTTTCATGAGAAGACAGAAAGGAAGGGGAAATGCTGATGAATGATATTTACATTGCTGCTTTAGTATTTCTGGCTTAGAAGTCTGTAGTGGAGCCCTCATTTCTTGCTAGGGAGAAATCTGAGGTGTCTGTGTACAAAGCCAGCCAGTTCTCACATTCCCCTCTGTTTCCTGTGGGCTGGATCACCTCTGCTCCGCGTGACTGTAGCCTGTGAGGATGGAGAATAAACCTTAGCTATTTTTCTTGAAGGCTTTGCTTCCATTCAGACTCTTTTCTCCTATTTACTCTTTCTGCTGTTAATGTAGTGAGTAATTCTATGGTACCCTCTACTTAAGTGTGTCTAAGAAATTTAGCTGATTAGCACCCTGGTGTGATAAAGAGTTGTTAGTAGCATCCATCTGTAAAATGGAGATAAAGCTTCCAAGTTCATTTGACAGAACTTAAATAGGGAAGGGAGGTCTGTGTTGTGATTTACCACCTATGCTTTTAGCTCCCATATTGCCCTTCTGTACTTGCTCACATGTAAAATCTCTGTGCAGCTCACCAGGAATTTGAAATTCTACTTTGGGTTTCATAAATGCATGATCTTAGAAATGTTGATGGGGGAAACTAGTCACTGTGGAGGGTAGTTTGGTGTCTGATTCTATGAATGGGAGTCACAAATACTGAGCACCAACTAAAGTGTGAAATGTGTGGTATAAAGTAGCAAAGCTTTGTGTTGCTGTAGTACCCTGTGTAAGTTTCTCAGCCCCTCTCAGTCCAAAGGCTGCCTGACTTGTTTCCAGGGAGAAAACCCCTAAAATAAGGAAGTATTATGCGGTGTTTTCATAGTTGTTTTCTTTTACAGTCAAACCAGAGCTAAGTCTGTGCTTTGAATGCTTCTTTAAACTTTTATTTCTTACCGTGTTGTCCTCTTGTTTGCATATGTATGCGGGCATATATTCTTTTTAACTTTTATATCAAATTGTTTTCAGTTATCCCAGACCCCTTTCTGGTGTTTTATTGACAACAGATTGAGAAACTGCTGTAGGGAAAGCCTAGCTTGCACAAAACAAGCTGATTTTGATTTTGTCTGCTTCCCTGAGTTCCAGGGGGCCATTCCATACCTCATTTCTGTATTCACTTGCTACTCTGTGTATATAAACTTTGCAGCAGATAATGATCTGCTGAAACCAAAGGGAATGCTTTCCAAACTAGCTGTTCTCCAGCAGAGAGTGTGTGATGGGAAGCATTAAGTGTTTTGTTGCAATTCGTGTAAAGCCTTTTACTGGTTGAACACAGGAGCTCATACCAATGAGTTCCCACTATTACTCACCATTCCTGGCCAGGGCTCCTGAGGCTGTTCCTGAATTGACTCTTTAGTAAGTAGGATGAAAATGGGCTGAAGAATAGCTTCAGTATATATTGCTCTGCAGGGTTAGTGTTAATGCTTTGATAAAGTGTTTTCTAAAACAGGTTAACAGCTGTTCCAAAGTCATCTTGTTGTGCTCTCAGACGGGTATTTGGGGCTGTAAATTCACTCCAAGTAGCTGTCTTGGTGATATGGAACATGCTGAGATTATTAATTAAACAATAATTATTCACCCTTGTTTGTATGGTTGTCTGATTTATATGATTTCACACATTAAGACAAGGTGAGATCTAAAGAAGCTACAGAATGTTTCAGGAAGAGCCCAATGTGTGAACTGCTGATAAAAGAAAAGGCATTTCCTGCAGGTGAGCTTTTAGAAAGCAAACTTAGAGAATAACGATGAAAATTGGCAAAGTATTACAAGTGGAAAGAGCCACGTGAATGAATTGTCAAAGGAATGCCTGGATCTCTCTATGGGGATCATTTCAGTTTCTTACAGGGTAATGTGCGTTCAAACCATTGTAAGAAATCGGAGAGGCCTCACCGTGGCTTTGGCTGATCATGCTGCAGGCTCCAGGGCTTACAGATGAGATCCTGAAGGATTCACAGTTCATCCTATAAATCTTTTCTCTAATACTTATCTTTTGCCACTGGGAGTTTCAGTCGTTCGCCAGACAGTGCTGAGCCACGCATTAGGGAACAGTTTGTGCCATGAAAACCTCGCTTTGCTTTTTGGCTGGCAGAAAGATAGAAACCCAGAGAGTGAATCAATAGGCAGGAGTGTTGTGTTAGTACAGGTTGGCTCTGCTCTCAGGGAAATAGGTGTGCTGCAGTTTTGGCTAGCCCCTCTCTGGGAGCTACCTTGCAGTGGGCTGCAAGTGGTTTAGCATCACAGAGGACTGTGGAATTCTGTGTGAGTGTGTGTGCATTGGAGCAATAGATCTCCCATGTCATGTTGCATTTTGCTGGTATGTCTTGAGCAATTAAACCCATGAATTACAAGGGTGTGCACCCAGAGAACCGCTGCTCTGGAAGAGTGAGGCTGTCTCCGGCTTCTCGTAGTCCTTTGTGGGTGTATTTTTGACACTTCCTTTTGACAGTGTGGTTTATCGTACCTTGTTGCCCTGTGAAAGGTCAAATATTTTGCCTTGCTGTCTGTATTCTGAATGTGCTTTCCTCCTTTCCTTCTCAGTTCAGCATCTATCTGAACAGTTGCTATACAGATGTGTTACTGCTTTATCCAGCAGTATCCCATGTCAACGCTGAATTAACTTGCATTATCTTACTACAAATTTCTGGCAGGTAGCTGGAACTTTTCAGAAGCTGCTGTGTAACCCCTACGTAGGTGGGGTTGGTAGGTGATACCTGAGTCTATTAAAGCAGAGGTGTTAAGACTTGCTTCTCTGAGTCACGTTAACAGGAATCTGAAACCTGATGGGACACGTGGGGTAAGGTCACTTGTCCTGGATTTGGTTTGTTTTCCTTAAGCTGTTTTATGGAATAAAGAATGAAGTGTCTGTTCTGAAGCTGTGTATCTAAGGAACTGGAGATTACTTGTTTTCTCCCATTTATCAGGACCTAGAGCACGTGAAGAAACAGGTGGGAAATCCTTATCAGGAGGAGGTCAGGGCTGTCAAGTTGCGAATATGAGCTCTTATCTTCCCCCGAGTTAATCTCTTACAGTTGTCAATTTTTTGAACTGTGTATCAAAGCCTAAAGAAGTGGTTCTTGCTTCTGTTGTATTACGGTCTTTTTGTGTCTCAGAATTGTAGATATGTTTAAGAAGGTATGTATCTCTTGTACAATTGCAGGAGAGGGATGATTAATGCTGCCCAGCTTGTCTAGGTAACTGTCATCAGTGGATTTGACTTGCTTTGGCAAAGAGCTTGCACACAGTGTCCCTCTTCAACAGACATATACAGAGAGGAAGCAACCTGCATGTTCCAGGCTGAAGAACAGAACTTGGGTGTGGGTTGGGTAGATTCCATGATTATAGCTACATGTTTCACTTTATTATATATGAAGTGGGTAGGGGAAAAGAAGTGCTTTGAAAAACAGTGTAAGCTTAGTATATGGTTGTGTATGTGCAGTTATGAAGTCAAGTTGAGCTAAGGGACTTCAGTCAGTCATTCGATAAGGGAGTATTCTGCATCACCATCTCTTTTGCTGCTGCTTTGATGTATTTTGTCCTCCAGGGCCATATTCTTAAGAGCATCTTTTTCATTTTTGCATGTGTCTGAGAATCAGAATCTCTTTGTCAAACCCATCCAGCAATGGTTGAATTCACTGTCAAAAGCTGTTTGATTTTTAGCCACAAGCAGTTGAATAAGTATGTTTGAAAGATGTTGACAGAGATGGCTGTGGCAGAGGAACTGTAGCTTTGTAGCTCTTAATTGGGAGCCTTTTTCCCCTGCTCTTGAACTTCAGCGTATTGACATGGTAAATTATTGTAGTTCACGCCCACTCTAGCCTAATGTCATGGAGTTCAATAAGAACTCTGTCAAATGAAGTGTCTCCTTCCTTTGTAATGACATATAAAATTAATGTATTAAATTTCTGCAGTGCAGTAAAATCACACATTTTCTTTCCTTCCATGAGTTATTCTAGGCAGGATCCAAAAGTGCTGAGCTAGGCTTTTGTTCATTTTGCCAGATCCTGCTGTGGTGGGAGCTGGACAGACAGGAAATGCAGGCCTCTTAGCTGATTCACAGAACAAATTTGGCCTATGCTGTTTCTTTTGCTTAGTAGAGATGTCTTTCTGGCTCTGTGCAATTCGTGGTGCTCCTGGGTGTTGTGAAGAGGGAGGTACCAGTGTCTTGAACGTGTGTGAAGTGGCATAGCCTCCTCGGGGAGTGGCTTGCCTGTTGCTCTGGTGGTGTTGCACCACTGTTGGGAGCAGCCAGCGAGGGCACAGAATATTTGAAGGCTACTTCTTTTTGCGTTATCTTATCAGGTCTGCTGGACTGTTTTTTCCCTTTTTGTCTTTTAGATTTGGCAAAGCCTCCAGTAAATGAACCGAGGGAACCGGAGCAGTTCCTAATGCAGGCGCCCCAGGGAAATCCACTGCTGCTTTCCCACACCCTACAAGAGCTATTGAGCAAGGATAGTGTTCAGGTGGAGCTTATACCTGAGAAGAAGGGCCTTTTTCTGAAACATGTGGAATACGAGGTTTCCAGCAAGGTAATGTGAACAAGCATTGATCTTAGTGAGTGTGTTCTCTTAATGTCTGTGTAGTTGCTGTTGGCAAAGTCTTGGCTTGATAGATGTGTTGGGTAATGCTGATTTCGAGTAGGCCAGTTGTATGAGCTTTCTTTTAATGCAGTAGTATTATGCTTTCTCTACCTGGGCTTCTGCAGTATGAAGCATCTTCTAACTGAGGTCTGGAGGATGCTCTGTTAATGCACTTGAAACCTTGAGTTTGAAACCTCTGTGCGAAAGCAGATGTAGAACACTGAAAACTGATGTTTTTGTAATGGATTGGTGTAGGCAACTGGGAAGGTCAAACTATTTTGAGCTAGTGAAGAAGTCATATTGGCAGTGCTAAACTGAAATCCTTTATAGGTGGAAAAGGTACTGCGAATCCTTCTGCAGAGGCCAGGCAGCTTCCAGTGTACTTGCCCCGATGCTGACCTGTGGGTTTCTCTCCTGGTGTAAAAGAAGATTGAAAATGATGGATTTTTCCTGTTTATAGAGCAGGCAGTGAAGTAGCTTGTGTGTTTCTTCCAAGAAGGAAATCTGTCCTTTTCAAAGCAGACCATGAGCAATTCACATCTCCCAGGCCACCAAATTGCCAGCTGTTGAGCAGTGCTCAAACTGCTTTAGTCACTTGTACATATTCAATGGCACATTTGGGTCACTTGTCTGTAGTGATGTTGGGGGTGTTGGTGTTTTAGTGTGACATCTGTATGTATGTCAGAGACTTATGTGAGGGGAAAGGGGCAAATTCATTCACAGTGGCTGCTTCTGGGGCTGTGTTTGGTTTTGCCTGTGATTTCAGGGCACAGGACTCAGTGACTCTGGTGGTCTCTCTACAGTTTAAGTTTAGGAGCCCATTATCAATTCCTTTCAGTTTCTGTCATCATTCCTGCAGTTGTCTCTGTAGAATGATGCCTTCTCAGAAAGCAGCATAGCTTGGCCCTGAGCTTCAGCTAAGATCTGTAATGCAATTCAACATCAGATCTGAAAGCAGAGGGAGGCTCTGGGAGCTCTGTCTGTTGGGCTGCAGTTATATGCCTCACTGCCTTATTTTTGATAATGCACAGTGCCACAGTGAGTAGTGGATGATGTGCAATGCAAATGGAGTGAGAATAAGTATGGTGTTGTGTAGTCTTTTTTATTAGCTGCTATAATAGTTGAATCTGTAGTAATACTGTGTGGGAGTTGTGGGCTTTTCATTGTTTTCACAAGGATTTCTGCCTGTTAAATGTCTTGTTCTAGCTGCTGCTTCACTGCTTTTGGAATGAAAACCCAGTTTCTTTGGCATCTTCTAATACCAATGTAAGAAATGCAGAGTGAAGGACTAAGCTTTTAAAGGAACTTTCAATCTTGTTTATAGATCTGACATCAGTGAGAGGCCTCTTGTGAGGTTCACTTAAAACATCAGTTATTTGGCCTAATACTTAATGTGATCTAGGACTGTTTTGCCACCTTTGGATTTGAAACTGATTTAGAGACTGTTCCTAAGAGTTGGAACTTGAGGGCTTGCAGTACTTCAAGAACTCTCTAGAGCACTTTAAAAGTGTCAGCATTGTTTCTAAATGTTCTGTGTAATTTGGAAGAGCAGGCAGTTTGAGGGAGCAATGGCATGGAATCGCAGCAGATTTAGGGATATTTATGATTTCTGGGTAAACTTTTTCCTCTCTGTTTCATAGTCTCATATTGTGCATGAATGAAATCTGATTTGTGTTTTCTAACTGAAAATCTTACTCTCAAAAGGACTTCATGTGGGGGACCGGGCTAGACACCAGGTGCCCACCAAAGCTGCTGTATCTCTTCCCTCCTCAGATGGACAGGGGAATGAAAATAGAATGGAAGGCTCATGGGTTGAGAGGAGGACAGGGAGAGATCACTCACCAGCTACTGGCAAATCAGACTCGACTTAGGGAGTTTAGTGTAATTGATTAGCAATCAAATGGGAGTAGGATAATGGGAAATAAAACTAAATCTGAAAACACCTTCCCTCTACCCTTTCCTTCTTCTCAGGCTTACCTTCACTCCAGATTTTTTCTGTCTGTTCCCCCTGTGTTCATGATGTTGTCTCTGCTGCTCCTTTCTTCATAGGGGAGGGGTCCTCACACTCTTCCCCTGCTCCAGCATGGTCTGCCTCCATGGGAGGCTGTTCTCCATAAACTCCTCCAACCAGAGTCCTTCCCATGGGCTGCATTTCTCACTGTTCCAGAGTGCGTCCCCTGTGGGGTCACGGCTCTTGGCAGCAAACCTGCTCCAGCGTGAGCTTCTCTCTCCATGAAGCCATGGGTCCTGCCAGGAGCCTGCTGTACTGTGGGCTTCCCATGGAGTCACAGCCTCCTTTGGGCATCCCCCTGCTTCACTGTGGGGTCCTCCGTGGGCTGCAGGGGGATATCTGCTCTGCTGTGGACCTCCATGGGCTGCAGGGCACAGCCTGCCTCTCCACAGTCTGCACCACAGGCTGCAGGGGATGCCTCTCTGCTCCAGTGCCTGGACCACCTCCTCCCCTCCTTCCTCACTGAACTTGGTGTCTGCAGAGCTGTTCCTCTCACATATTTTCACTCATCTTTCCATTGTTCAGCAGCTCTTTTCCCCCTTTATGCATTATCCCCGAAGCGCTTCTGTTGGTGGTGGTGATATCAGCCCTCGTAGGTCTGTCTTGGAACTGGCTGCATTGGCTCTGTTGGACACAGGGGAAGCTTCTGGCAGCTTCTCACAAAAGCCACCCCTGTAACCCCTACTACCAAACTCTTGCCATGCAAACCAAATACACTGCAGTTTGAAGAATGCCATCTCTGTTCATAACTGAAAGGTGGCTGCCTTTGGAGTCTTCTCCCTCTTTCCCACCACAAGGCCTCTAAAGAGAAGAAGTGTGTCGTTTCTGGAGTCTCTGGGTGTGATTTCCTTCTTCCTTTTGTTTTTAGTGCAGCTGACAGCAAATAAACCCCACATGGAAATTGTCCTGTCTGTTTATTGATTTGTTCTCCCCATTTTTTTACTTGCAGAGATTCAAATGCTCAGTCTACAGGAGATACAATGATTTTGTGGTGTTCCATGAGATGCTGCTGCAGAAGTTCCCATACCGGATGGTGCCAGCGCTTCCACCAAAGAGGATGCTGGGAGGTAAATCTAGGTCTCTCTTTTGAGTGGAGGGGTTGTGGTGCCAGTGTGAGCAAAGTGGTACTGTGAAAATACAGGTTTAAAAGTCATTGCTTCTGTTTGGCTCAGAAAACAGCTTGGAAGTTGTAATACACAACTTTGAGGTGTGAATTACTGTCTTCCTAGAAATCCCTGAATTCTTTATTCTTTATTTGAGGGTGCACTAGCCCAGGGTGCCCAGAGAAGCTGTGGCTGCCCCATCCCTGGCAGTGTTCAAGGCCAGGTTGGACAGGGTTTGGAGCAACCTTCTCTAGTAGAAGGTGTCCTTGCCCATGGCAGGGGTTGGAACTGGATGAGTTTTAAGGTCCCTTCCAACCCAAACCAGTCTGTGATTCTATGAGCTGCTTAGGATAACCAGAGGCTAAAAACTGAGACTAGAATCTGCATGTCAGTTCACTCAAGTATATTTTAGG
Organism: Psilopsiagon aurifrons; assembly: GCA_025447955.1. Lineage (NCBI taxonomy): Eukaryota > Metazoa > Chordata > Aves > Psittaciformes > Psittacidae > Psilopsiagon > Psilopsiagon aurifrons. The sequence continues at coordinate 11,216 of JAOEHY010020919.1, forward strand.
TGTTAGAATAGAAACCAACAAAGCATTCAAAGACTGAAAGCGTATGAAAGCTCCTTCAGGCCATTTTTTCACTAATCTGAACTATTGCACTGGTTTTAAACTTTTATGATTTCAAATGTTGCATAACTGTATAAAATCCTTTCTTGTTTTATACTTTATCTGAAAGAGCAAGCTTTTCACTGCCATGTTTCCTGCCCGTGTGGCTGAGCTTTCTGTGTTTCACTATATCATTTATTTCAGTCAAGGAGTCAATGTATTGCTACAGTAAAGAGCAATTGATAAACAGTGAGCAGAGCAGGTGGATACTGAACTGGAACAAAGCAAAGGAATGGTGCTGGAAAGCTTCAGTGGTCATAGATTCTCATGATAGGATGTAAATTGTGAAGCCCTTTCTTTTGGGGTTGCAAAAACCCATCTGTTGAATTTGACCCAATTCCGTGTTCTCAGCCAGAATTTCCACTTTATGCAGCACCTGTAAGTGAAGTGACCTTCTCTGATTAATCTCAGTATGCTTGAAAGAAACCTCCAATATATGTCATTTGTCAGTCACTGTTATTTCCTTCTGTTCCTGCGGTGTTGATATCTCTCTGCCCTCACCAGTGATTTGCCTCTCACAAATATATGTTCAAGCAAAAACTGATACAATTAGTTCCCAGTCTGTGCTAGGAATATAGTGCTAATAGAGCCCAAAACTGTGCTGATGGCCTTTAGCCACTGCCTCTGCATGCAGAAAAGCTGTGTAAGTGGTCTTAACAGAAACTACAAACAGGAAAAAGGAAATGGAATGGGTCATTCCTGTTTCTGAGTAGGTTAATGGGCTGACAAATGGAATTGCAAGGACACAGGATTTGATGGATTAGCAGTGATGTGTGACTCTTGCAACCTCTTTAGTCCCAGGGTGTGTGGGCAAAGCTGTGTGCGTTTTATACGTAGTCTGCTCCTCTACTAAGCTATGCTCTTATTTTCATGATGGTCTATTTTCATCCATGTGTCATATGAATAAAGACTGTTCCTCTGCTCTTTTGGAGGATTGCAGCAAACTGAGGCAGGTTGTGTAGCAAGTGTGTAGAAGACTTCAGAAATCTCCACGTAGGCTAAAGCAAGAACAAAGCAAAATGAAGATCTGCATCTCTCATGACAGAAAAAATGTTTGATGGGTGATACAGTACTAAAGATCATTATAGACAGTCTGTGCAGCCAGCAAACCCCTAACTTAAAACTGAGGCAAGCGAGTAATACCCTGTAGTGTTATGAGTGTTGTTATGGATAAGAGCGTTCCTTTAATTTCATTCTGTGCTGCTTTCTTTTCCCTCAATTTTATTTTAGTTTAAATTTTCATCTTCCTGAAAAACTCCAGGAGCTTTGATTTACTGCCTCACTGCAGTATTGCCAGAGTGAAATTCTTCCTGTTTCAGGAAGGCAAGTGGAACTCCTTTAGTTTAACAAGTCAGGACTTTGGATGGATGTACTGCAGATTGATGTGCAGGTCTTCCAGAGTAGACTTTGACATCTTCAAGGTCTTTACTGTTCTTGAACAGTCATCTCTGAATGAAAGATGGGTACTGATCTTGAACAAGCAACTTTAAAACCATCCAACCAACCCTTTCTCCCCTAAACCTTTATTCTCCCTCTAGCCCCAAAATGCTTAACAGTGTGGAGGTGGGACAGGTGAGGGAACAGCGCACTGAAGCTAGTTC
>JAOEHY010020919.1:13012-29300 GCA_025447955.1 Psilopsiagon aurifrons
TATTCTCCCTCTAGCCCCAAAATGCTTAACAGTGTGGAGGTGGGACAGGTGAGGGAACAGCGCACTGAAGCTAGTTCTTCAGAACAGTGAGCAAACCCCCCACAATTACTTATGGGATGATCACTTTGCAAGTGGCAGTGATCTTGGCAGTACTTTGTGCTATGTTTCCTGGAGCTCCAGACAGACTGGAATCCCCTCTGGGGACCACCTGTAGAACTGATTCAGAGGAAGAAGAATCTTTGTATGCCCAGGCTTCAGGCCTTACACTTGATTGTTTACCCTGCTTACCTGACCCACACAGGGGAAGTAAGAACATGTAGATACGTGCTGGGTTTCAGTAAGATGTAAAGAACCACTTGAAGGAATATTTGTTATGATGGTCAATCCAAAAGATCTGTCGAGGGAAGCTGACAGATGATAAGTAGTAAGAAAGGCCAAAGCCTTGGGTGGCATGGTCTAGTGTGAGGTGTCCCTGCCCTAGGCAGGGGATTGGAACCAAATGATCTTAAGCTCCCTTCCAGCTCTAACTATTCTAAGTGACCATTCTTTGGGTCTCTTGCAGTGCTATCTAGCAAGGGCTGTAAGTCCAAGGAAATTACTGGCCTGAGTGTTTTCTTTTTTCTCTTCCTGAGCAGCTGTACCCTGTGGTGCATTAATTGAAATGTAATGTTCTTCCTGTAGCTGATCGTGAGTTCATAGAGTCAAGGAGGAGAGCGCTGAAGCGGTTCATAAACCTGGTGGCTCGACATCCCCCTTTCTCAGAAGATGTGCTCTTGAAGCTCTTTCTGTCCTTCAGTGGCTCAGTGAGTACTTGTTAGCAGTGGTCTTGAGTTTGCATGTCTTCCTGTAACTGCTTCGCTGGGCAGAGCTCAGAACTGCTTTTGACCTACACATTGTTGTTCCCTGTGCTGAGAAGAATTTTCTCTCAATAGGTATTTGTGAAGTTGCAAGTAGAAGGTAATTTGCCTCAATAGCAGGCATACAGCTCTGAAAATAACTGTTCTTAGGGGAATACATATTATGTGTGTCCTTAAACCTAACCTGGGTAAAGCTGTATCTGCTAAGTTATGCCTTTTACTATTGCAGTATATCAGAGACTTGTGTGAACTTCTTGTGCATTACTTAGTTCTTTCATGCTCATTTATTTTCTCTATCTTCTCTAGGATGTACAGAATAAGCTAAGAGAGTTGGTCCAGGGAGTAGGAGATGAATTTATGACCTGCAGATTAGCTACCCAGGCCAAGGTATGTATAGGAATTTCTTGCAACATATTATTTTGGCTTAAATGACTCTCTTCTCCAGGTGGATCAGATGTGGTATTTGAGTGATAGGAGAGAGTTGTTTCCAAATTTTGAAGGACTTCTAAGCTTGTAGTTTATCAAAAAGATCAAATAAATACTTGACTCTTAAGGACCTGATAGTTGTAGCAAAGTGTTGGTTCTTGAATATGATAAAGATTAAACAATGAGTCCTGCTCAGAGCATGCTTCTCTGTAATTGTACTTGCATAACAAACTTAATACACATACTGCACAATTTAAAAGCTAATATGTAGTTTGACATCATCTCCCTGTGTTCATGCCCTCATTCTGTCTGTTGCCTTCTGCCTTTGAGTAATTTGGACTGCTACAGAGAAGTTAGATTCCAAGTTTTCCTTGTATCTGTTTAGCCCAGTGATTAGTGCTATAGCAAGTTTTAACTATACGTTCCCTGTGTTGATTGAGCAATTTTAAGGCAAGTTGTTGTTCAGGTTCCTGCAATGCTAGCAGAAGGTTTTGCAACTGGAGCTTAATTCAGTGTTACACAGGTCAAAAAGAGTTGAACTCTTAGCATGCTGGACTTTGCCAGGCTGGCAGTTACCAGCAGTGTCAGAGCGGAATCTGTGAGCTTGAAACCTCACAAACACTGTTTTGGCTGTGTAGCAGAACTGCAGGTTTTGGCTGACTCCATCTACACATGGTATTTGATTCTCTTTGTACCTCTGAAAAGGAGGGGGGTTTGGATGACATCTGATTTGGAGGCCTAAATTGTGAAGCTAATCTCTTTGGGACTATTACAACACAGTACAAGAGCGTGAGCGCAAGAGGGAAACCTGTCTCTATCTGCTGCGTGGTGTGCCCATAATTAATATATGTGAATGTGCCTCCAATTTGTCCTGGAGTAATCTCTCTTTCACTTTTCCAGGACTTCCTCCCAGCTGACATCCAGGCCCAGTTTGCTGCCAGCAGGGAGCTCATCAGAAATATTTATAATAGCTTTTATAAGCTGCGGGACCGGGCGGAGAGGATAGCTTCTCGAGCCATTGATAACGCCTCAGATCTCCTCATCTTTGGAAAGGAGCTAAGGTAGGCTGGGAGGAAGAGGGTTTGCTTATGTGAACTTTTCTACTGTTGTTTCAGAGCTCAACTTTTGTAAGGTTTACCTGCAGATGCTCCGGTAAGAACGGGTGTTTCAGTGCTGTAGGCCATTATTAATTTTTTTCCTACTAGAAAAGAAGAAAATAGATGCTTTTCACTAAGAAGCAGCTAGGTTGGAAAAGACCTTTAAGGTCAGCAAGTCCAACCATTACCCCAGGACTGCCAAAGCCACCGTTAAAACATATCACTGAGGGCCTCTTCTACATGGTTTGTGAACGCTTCCAGGGATGGTGGTTCCGTCACTGCCTTGGGCAGCCTGTTCAAATGCCTGAGCACCCTCTGTGTGAAGAAATTGTTCCTAATATCCAATCTAACCCTTCCCTGGCACAGCTTGAGGCCACTTGTCCTAAGTTTGTGTTCCGCAGAGCAAGAGGAAAGAAAATACAAGTACTTTGACATACAGGTACTGGTTTTATTGCCTCTTCCCCCAGTATATGCGCAGTTTTGCATCTGTGATTGTGCAGTAGTAGCTCAGCACTGCCAGCTCTTTAAACAGATTTGAAACTGAACTCTCTGCAAATAAGTCTATCTACTTAGTGGAATTTGTCTCCTAGAGTTGAACACTGCTTATCTCCTCTTAGTGCTTTGGGCTCCGATACTACACCGCTTCCTTCCTGGGCTGCTTTGAATAGTAGCACATGGGGGACTCTGAAACAAGCCTTGAAGGGTCTGTCTGTTGAGTTTGCACTTCTGGCTGATAAGGCTGTGCAGCAGGTGAGTTCTTTACTTCTGTTTTTCTTTTTCTATGAAGAAGGTGCGTTGCTGCCCATAGTTTCAATCTGAATCAGAGCTCTGTGGACATAGGCACTTACAGAGTTAAGAGGGAGACTGTAGTCCAAACTCCATCCTGAGCCACCAGGCAGCTTGTTCAAGCTTGAATGAAAAAGCTGGACTGTGTTTAAATGGGGAAAAATACAATGGGGAAGGGAAGGAAAAGCTGCTTTCTGTTGTAATTTCAAATGGTTACTGGACAATTGAAGTCGTACAACTACACTGAGCTGTCCAAAAGTCCTGCATTCTGTCATATTAATCTGCTACAGAGGATCCAGAAGAACTTAATTCTGAATCCCATTTTGACATTCAGGTACTTAAACATCACATGAGAGTCGTTCAGACAAAAGCATCATATTGCTGTAAGTGTGCAGTGTGGTAATGACTGTCAGAATAACATGAGAACATGACAGTCTGGGAAGGATAAGTGATAGTCTTATCTTCCCTTCTCTTCATCTCATTGTGTTAAGATGTTCAGCGTGCTTTTATAGAGCAGTTAGCCCAGGTGTTTTTCTCTAGAGAGCTCTATTGATACAGGAAGAAAAGACAGTGTTTGGTAAAGTAAAAAACAAGTAGTGAAATTTGGCTTGGCGTCTCATCTCTGCCTTCTGATGCATGAAGTAGTATGGGGAACATGCAGACATTTATAGCTTTAATGGATTAGTTATCTTGTGGGAAGGGAAGATGAAAGATTGGAGGAATCTGCGAGAGCAAGAAATTCCAGGCAGAGAGCTGAAAGGGCTGACACAGGACTGTGAAACTAACTCCTCCTGTTACAATGATCAGTCAATTGGAAAAGCTCTGCCTGCTCCAGGCTGATCTTTGTTCTGCATAGCAGAGACGAAGCACTCAAGTGCCATCTGAAAGGGTTTTGATGTGGTTGTGTAAGCATTGATGTGCCCTGGAGAATGCAGTGGAGGGCCTGCGTGCTGTAAGGGTGTGAAGAGCTGTGATGTTGGTTCTTGCCAGGCTCACATAAAATGTGCTTTTTTCCTTGTTTTCTAGGGTAAACAGGAAGAGAATGATGTGGTGGAGAAGCTGAACCTTTTCCTGGATTTACTCCAGTCCTATAAAGTGAGCTCTGCTGTTCTTGTGCCAGTGAGAAAGTTGTTCAGAGCAAGCTTGTGCTCTTTGGAGGGTGTAACGCCAACTGGATGGAAAACTGTTTGGGAAGCCAGTTCAGAGGCAAACTGGGCATCTGGCAGAGGGTGTGGCTGTTGGCCATAGCTGGTTCTGTAGCCTTACAGATCAGCTCATCTTGTGATGAGAGCTTGCCAAAGAGCAAACCCTGCAAGGAATTGAAAACTACAACTGCTTGAACTCTGCAGATCAGTGAACTTCTTTCCAGGTTTGGCTGCTTTTGGCTCAGAGCAGTGAATTGAACTACTACTGGTTCAGTCACGGAGCCATGAGCTGTTACAAATGAAGGAATTTTTGTTAATACTCATCTTTCAGTCAAAGACACTTTTTTTTCTTAGAAGCATCTACTGACATGGGATGTGACAGCCTCTCCTGACATTCCCAGGCCTGAACTGGAATAGAAGGACACTGGCAAGCTCTTACTGCAGTTAGTTGCCAGCAGTTAATGTTGAGAAGAGCATGACAGATAAGAGGACTGATAGATCCAAAATGCTCCAGATTGCCTCTTAAGCTCACTGCTCTGGCTCCAGGCAGTTCTGGTTCTTGGCTTCTTAGCTGCCAACCATCTTTTTGACTCTCTTGATAAACAAAGAAACACAAATCTGCATAGAAATCACATCAACATGTGTTTGTGTTCCTGATGCGCTTGCCTTGCCTGCTTGCTGACTCTTAGCCTCCACTAAGTACCTGTTTTTCCCTTTTCTCATGTAGGACCTGTGTGAAAGACATGAGAAGGGGGTATTGCACAAGCACCAGCGAGCACTGCATAAGTACAGCATGATGAAGAAGCAGATGATGAGTGCCACTGTGCAGAACAAAGAACCCGAATCGGTAGAGCAATTGGAGTCTCGAATTGTGGAGGTAGGGCAGAAACCTGGGAAAGCAAAGGGTTGTACCGGGCTCCTATGATGGTGCTGCTCTGTGCCCAGTCACATTTGCAGAAAGCCATTAGACTGAAAGGGTAACCTGTACTTTGGGTAATTTGAGCTACCTGCTGTGCTACATGGAAACACCTTTGTTTTCCTCAGCGCTTGTTACTGGCTCTTTGGTAACATGTTATTGCAGGAGCTCTGGAAAGTCTGCATGGTAGAAAATGCTGTTTGTATCCTAGAATCATGGAATGGTTTGGGTTGGAAAGGACCTTAAGATCAACTCATTTCAATCCCCTGCCATGGGCAGGGCTACCTCGCACTAGACCATGTCACCCGAGGCTCTGTCCAACCTGGCCTTGAGCACTGCCAGGGATGGGGCATTTATCACTCCTTTGAACAGCCTCTGGCAGTGTCTCACCACCATCGCAGTAAAGGACTTCCTTATATCCAACCGGAACTTCACCTGTTTAAGTTTAAACTCGTCACCCCTTGTCCTCTCATTACAATCCCTTCCAGCATCCTTGTGGCCCCCTTTGAATATTGGAAGGCTTCTATGAGGTCTTATCAAATGGGTCCAGGAACTCCTTTTTTAGGTTTTTGGTACGTGTTTGAAATGCTAGTATGATGAGGAATGCTGTTCTCTCCTGCTGCAAGTGAACCTCCTTGGCATCCTCTTCCTAGCAATGTGTTCACTGAGTTCCTCTTCTTTCAGCAAGAAAATGCTATCCTAACCATGGAGCTGCGGAATTACTTCTCTCTGTATTGCCTGCATCAGGAGACACAGCTCATCCACATCTATCTGCCTCTCACATCTCACATTTTGGGCGCCTTTGTCAACTCCCAGATCCAGGGTCACAAAGAGGTGAGCTCTTCTGGACTGTGTTTGTATTCCCAAAAGATGAATGAGGGTTTGAATGTATTTGTTTTCACCTGTGGGCCTCCCTCCTCTCATCATCTGCCCAGGTGGGCTCTTTCATAACTCCTTAAGAAGTCACCTAAGGTCTTTCCAGTTTGGGTTGAGGGTCCAGGCTGGCCTCCAACCCTTCTAAAGACTTTATCTTCTTGCAGCAAGCTGCTGTGGGTTTCTTTCCTTCTTGTCTCATCTGCACATGGCCTTACCCTACAGGTATTTGAGGAAGAGCTGACCAAGTGGCTGTCCTGTAATGAATGATGTGTGTTTTCTAGGTGAATCTTTTCTCTTGTGCTACACAGAAATTACATGACAAGGAGCAGCTTCCTTGGTTCTGCTCTAAATCCAAGAGCTCCCTTTTGTTGACCCCAGATAGACTTCCTTGCATTTGTTATATTTAAGGAAGTCTCTTCCCCTTCAGCTTCCTCCCTTCTCTCAGTGAAGGAATTTGACCAAGGTATGGCAAATCTCCACTCCGTGCATGCTCAGAGAGCTGCATTATCACACTAGTCAAAAAAGGACAATCTGAGGCCACTGAACTTCCACAAAGTACTTCAGCAAGTTTGAATTGTGCTTTGGAGTACTCTGAAAGTGCTGCTGAAATAGAAGCCAGTGAGATGATGCTCATGGGTGTTTTCTCTCCTTTTCCACTCCCAGATGAGTAAAGTTTGGAACGAATTGAAGCCGAAGTTGAGCTGCCTCTTCGTGGGATCCAGCAGTATGCCGACTCCACCATTGTCACCTCCAGAGGGAAACTTCTTCTCCAATTAATGCGCTGAGCATCCCGTATGGAGCAAGAAGTGCGATCCACGAAGGGGTGGGACCTCTACCTCCAGATGTTAGAATGAATCCTCCAAACAGCTATTTTCATTTTGTAATACTGCTGCTTTGAGCTGCTCTCTGATTAAGACAGTCTGGTTGTGGGGCAGAACATACGGATAGAGAGACAGTCTCTTCATTTTGAAATGCTCTGGGGCAGAGCTGATGTTCGTTATCTTGCAGACACTCTTATGGGGTCACCCGGTGCAGTGAGTGCTGCAGTGTTGTTGCTGATGCCTCTGCATCTTGAACTAACAGTTCTCCAGTAATGAGTATCTACACATGTGCTGACACATCTCTGAAGTGCTCAGATGAACAAGATATCTGAAGCGCTTGCTTGTAGTAGAGATGGATTGCCTTTTAAGCTGGGGAGGGCCTGTGTTAGGGACATATGTGCATAAACTGAAAGTCATCCCTCATCCCATTGGAATTGATTTCTTACTGCTAGACCTTAGCACAAGATTACATGAATGAAGTGGTTGGGGTGGGGGTCTGTGCTGCTGGGTGAGCAGGATTGTCCCTGTGGGGCTGGGCAGGCTGTTGTGTTCACTATTGCAGGGCAGCCTGGGGACCTGCTCATCTCTTTCAGTTTGGGGCCAAAGACAACTGGGTTCAGGAACTCAGAGGAATTTGCCTGGTGTAAATGAGAAAGCAATAGAATAAAACACTCCTTCATTTTAAACCACTCCTACTACCTGAGCAGCAATAACCAAAGTAGCTTGGTTATTGTCTTTTGGAGGTTCTGACATCCGTCTCTTGAGTAGCTGTTTCGTACTGCTGGAGAGCTGCTGACCTGAAGGCTGCTGTTCTCTTGGATCTGATATCAGATGCAGTATCCTGTTGCAGCAGCAGGCTGGAACAGAATGCTGATAAAGTTCATTAGCAAAAGAAATCGGTATTTGTCAGGATGTTACTGTCACTCATTTGTGGCTGTGGGTAGCACTGGAGTGTGTTTGTGAAGGGGAGAAGACAATTAAGTGACAGTTCTCTCTCAGAATAGCACAGTCCTTGGTAATAGAATGATTTGTGATAGAGGGACCAAACATTGTCCATGTTTTACTTTGTTTCTCAGATGACTTTCCCTCATGAGGCCAAGGGTAGGGGGAGGAGACCTTGCGTGCCGTAGAATCATCTGTTTCCTCAAGGGAAATGGTGCATATCCTCCAGAGAAACTGATAGCCGAGGAAACCGCAAACGTGTGCAGCAAAACTCAACGTGAACAGGATTCCCGTGAACCTGGCTTCTGTGGGGTTAAAACAGCTGCCAAAGGGGAATATGGACTTGGCTTCTTAGTGTTTTCTTTGAGTGGGTAAAAAGGAAGCATGTTGCCAAGGGTGAGTGCTCGCTCTCAAACTGGAACCGTTGCAGTATTTCCCATTGGGGAATGTCCCCGTTAGCAGGAAATAGATCTAAATCCTCCAATCAGAAAAGCTTTTTTCTTCATTAATTCAGAAAACCCAGTGCAACATGAAGTTCTTCCCAGCCCAGGTGGAAATGATGGGTTAGTTCCTTCAGCTAGGAGTGAGATAGTTACTTGCCCAGTTCCATGAGACAAGCATAACCGTTACGCACACCCCTCAAAATGCAAAGTGCACTTAAGTGGGTGAGTTTTTTACATGCTGGGCCTTAAGGAGTGCTAGGGTGTCCTGTTTAACAGCTGCTCAGAGAGAAGAGCTTTTTAGGCTAATTCATATATTAACTCTCCCTGAGTCTCTCCTCCTGTGTATTAGCCATGTCCAGCCAGACAGGGTTGATACCTGCTCCTGAAGATTTCCACAGTGGTGCAGCATTGATTCTGCTCACAAGCCAGAGCAAACTGGTTGGGAAGGGAGACATCTGTGCAGCACAGTAATAAAGAAGACACTATCTCAAGAATGGCACAGAAGGTTTTTCTGCTTGACCTTGTCTTGATCAGGAAGATAGTTTGAGGTTGAAGTGTGGAGAGCATGTTGGTGTAATTTTATATGCTCTTTGTACCCAGCATCTTTCAAAGGTGCTGACTGGTCACAGCCTGGCGTTTGTGTAGTCTTTGAACCTTGTTTAGCCTCATTTGCCTGATGTGGTGAACAGGCAGACTGAGAAAATACCATGTTTTGGGGCAAGATCTGGTATCTGCATGGTGGATCTTCCGTGGATCTTGTCTGGCTGGGGGTAGATGACTGGGCTGTGTTCTGCAGGAGCGCTTGCTAAGTATTAGCCTGAATGGAACTTGGCATTCCTCACTTTTCTCTGAAGTTACAAGTTTGGACTTTATTTAAAAACAAAAAAAGCCCAAACATCAAACCCACATTTGGGCTTTAGACTAACCTCTCTCTTCCTGTTCTCCTCCAAAGCAGGAATTCTGCAGTCCAAAAGCAGCGACTGTAATGGTGATACATACAGACTACATGACCTGTAAAGAAACTGGAATTACATTGTTTGGAGAAACCCCCCATTCCAGTCCTCTCCTCTGTGAGGGGAGCAGTTTTGGGGGTGGGTTTCCTTGGTTGGATTTTACTCTGTTCACCTATTTTGAGAACAGAGGCCTGGTATTCTCAAAGCTAATACAGCTAATGGCACTTTCAGTTTCTCTCATACTGGACTGTCAAACTTCTGTCTCATTCCTAAGTACCTGCCTACACTATTTCATACAACCCTTAGTTTGCAAACCTTATTTTTGGGAGACTGGTCAGTGTGCAAATAGCACTGTTACATTTACCTCAGTATGTGAGGGGTTTCCTTACTGTGTTTGTTCTGTTTAGTTTATGGATCTGCCAGGCTTGGGAAGCAGCACCGAGTACTGCTTTCTTCCTCTGCAGGAATACAGCAGGGAGTCAATCCAGCTGACTTCAGTTGTTTTATCTCCCCTCATCAGTGTAGGAGAATCAGTTCTAGTTACCTCCATGCTGTCGCCTTCTGCAGCGAACAGCGCAGCTATACACAAGGGAAGGAACAAGACTTAATAGAGTTGGTTCCATTGCTGGTAGCTGGGTTGATTGCACTAAACACTAATCAAACCAGGAGACTAATTGATGCCTGTCCAAGAACTGATGCTCCTGTAAGATGTAGCGCCAAAGAGTTAATGTGCCTTCTTGAGTGGAAGCTTTCTGTGTGTTGCTGGAGGTCACAGGGACTTTCATGTGTTCAGCACAGTGATGGTAGAAAAGGCCTCCAATGCTCCTGTCAGTGTCTCTGTCCAACCTGTTGTGGAGGTATCAGGGTAGTAAACAGCTGAGAACCTGAAACCGTGCCTGAAAATTGTTTTATCAAAAGGGCTATATGTGTTTGTCACTCTTGAGGTCTTCTCTGCTCCGAGCTGTGAAATGGCAATATAGAGGCTTTTTGACCAGTATCATGTGTTAAAAGGCTTTCGAAGCTATATTTACAATACAACCTTAATCTTTGATCCTGCTTTCCCCCTCATTCCATCTTTGCAAGTTGTTGTTCCTGTGTTCAGCAGTGCCTTGCTGCATTCCAGTGCTTTTACTCTTCTACTTTGACTGTGCAAGGGTGTAATTCCTGGAATTTCTAGCAGGCTAATTTCCATTCTTCAGTTTGTGCTCTTCCCTAAAAGACAAAGATCACCAGCTGGGGACAGAACTTGTCTAAAACATGCTGGTCTCCATGGCTGGGTAGGAGTAGTACCACCACTGCTTTTTGACAGAAGCTAAAGAAGAGGAGATAGCAAATAGAAGTGCAAGCATGAGCCACACTTGTTCTTTTCCTTCCTAAACTGTTCCTGGAGTTACTTTCTGTCCCTGGAGGAACAGAAGATAACTTAGTGTCTCTCAGCCTGCCATTTAGTTTCCACCAGGAAATAACCCAAAATAACACCACAGGTATCGCTGCCAGTCACCCCCTTTCCTACAGCGCAGTCAGGTCTTGCACCCCACTACAAGCTGTCTATCTCCTGTACCTATTTTGTTTTCTCTGCTTATCTCGAGCCCTTCTCTCCACTAGAACAGCCAGAACCTCTTAATGCTCTGTCAGGAACAGAGGGGAGTATCAAGAACTCTGTAAATAACTGTGTGTAGCACAAAAGAAAAAGCGAGATTCTAAGGTGTTAACTCTTATCCTCTGTCTGAGCTGTAACTTACTGAGCACATGAAGAAGGGCATTTTTGAGTGTTATAAATCATTCAGAACTGGTAGAGGGAGACAAGAACAGTCTTGTTCAGAGGGGGTGAATTTTGCCTGCCTGGAATATCCTGTATCTTTGCTTTGCTCAAATAGCCTTATGTATGAAGCACTTTATCCAAATGCAGGAATTAAAGAACTATTACTACAGCTGTTAGCCTGGAAATGTTTACAGAGCCTATATTACATTCCAAGAGTCTATCTGTGTTATATGTGTTTGTAAAAGTTTAAACCGAAAACCAAACAAAACTTGTGTAAGAAGTTACATATGTGATGTGTTATTTCTGCATGGTTTCATTCAGCCTTTGCTGCCCAGTGTGCTGAGTTGGGCTGAGCAGGTCACTTGCAGCTAACACATGGCAAAGGTTGCAGCCATAGGTGATGGCACTTCACAACGTGGATTTATTCAGTTGATTTCGTTCAACATGTTTTTACTTGAACTGCTCAAAACAGTTCAAGTTCACAGCAGGATCTGCAGAAGTGAAATTGGGGCTCCAGCAGTGCCATACACCCACCTGACTTTAGTTTTCTTCACTCTTGTATCCTCATGCTACCTTCAGCTGGAGAATCCTGAAGGGATCTCTACTTACACTTTACAAAGGGCTTTCACAGTGCTGGTCAAGCTTTTTCTTACCCCAGGAGTTAATGCTGAATAAGGAACTGGATAGAAACTGGCAAAGAGAAGATAATCAATTCTGCTGCATCATTGTCCACTTAATGCTTCTGTGAAAGGAAGCCAAGTCCTGAAAGGCCCTTAACCAGTTGAGAAGGCAGCCAGCTTTAACAACACAGCAACACATGCTTGTACTAAAAAATAGCTTTAATCTTTAAAAAAAACATTTCCAGCCATGAGGCGAAAGCCTAAAACATCATTCACCTGTGCAGAAAAGAGTTAATGCTATGTTTTTAATAGCTGTGATCCCATAACCGTGTCTGAAGTGTATGTAACACACCCAGGGACTTCACAGCATGGACAACCTCGTTACTTTAATTTCTGCTCTAAGAAACCCCCTTACTTTCCTGGTTACTTCCCAGTAACCTGACACATCAGTCTCCTTTGCTGGAGAGCTGAGAAAGAAGACCCTTGGAAGTAGTACTCGTGGTGTACTAGTGCAATGGGGGCAGCAGCACATGGGTTGACTGCTTCTGTTTTCTTAAACTTCCTCCACTTCTTTCAGGGTGTGCTCCAGGATCGTGTCTTGTCCCTGGAACTTAAAATAGCCCCGAAACAACTTCTTCTGAAGCACAAGGGGAAACCAGTAGATGTCGTCTGCCCACATGCGACTGAATGGCACCTCATCCAGCTGAAACCACTGGGGACGCATTTCTGGTGGGAGAAAGACAAACCAACTTTGTGTGAGACTTTCTCGTGGGGGGTTTTTGCTCACAGACTCATAGAATAGTTAGGGTTGGAAAGGACCTTAAGATACCTAGTTCCAACCCCGCTTTGAGTATCTGTCAGTACGTTTCACTCTACAGCTCAGCTGCTTCCCTTCTCAGAGGGATTTTGGCATGAATAGTTCTGCATTTCCTAAGAGTAATACTGTCTCAGAAGAGAATACGCATCCTTCCTTCCCCTTCACCTACCATCGCTTTCTGTTGGCTCTCCATGAAAATCATCTGCCCGGAAAACATGCACCTCCATGAGTTCAGAGTTGCCCACAAATTCAAATGTGATCTGACCCATCTTCTGCAAGGTGTTCACAGTCAGTCCACTCTCCTCCAGGAGCTCCCTGCACAAGAAATAGACCTCTTCACATGATAGCAAGGGAGAATTAAAAAGCAGTTGTTAGCTTTACTTGCATGTTTAAAACTCATCTAGTGAACTAAAGATGAACGCTGCACCTGTGAAACAGAGCAGGGCACAGCAACTATTGACTGAGTTACAGCACCAAACAGCCAGGTCAGACTGGCTCTTCTGTTATTGCAAGCTCCTAAAGGCTGGTAGGAAAGCAGTCTTATGCTGGAAAGGGAAGATTCAGGAAAAAATACTGTTTAGCATAGTTTACGTTCCTTACAACACGAGGATCTTTTTTGAGAGGAATTAGAAGTGGGCTAACGCTTGTTCGACTGTAGCTGGATGTGGTTTAACAACTCCAAGATATGCTTTGCTGGCTTTGCCAACTTCAAGCTGAAGCTTTCAGAACTGTGGAGAAGCAGGTGAGGAATACGGAAGCATCTCTACTGCAACAAACTCAGCTACTTCTGAGGTTAACTGAAGCTTATTTAAAGAACACTGCACACTACTAACATTTGCACACAGTTAGGAATACCATTTCCCATTCAAATGCCACATAAAAACACAAAAGCAGTTGTGTAAACTTTCCATTTCTGCTCCTTGGAAGTACATTTAGCATAAGGAGCTACAAGGGAAGACTTAAAGAGCACTTCGAGGGACTTGCCAGACAGCTCTTTTCCATTTGTCACCATGCACAGCTACTTGAAGCACATTCAGTTATTTGCTCTCTTTGTGCTATGTGCTTTGGGCTTATTTTATTTTAGCCTACCCCTAACAGAGTCAGCATAACTTGAAGTTAGTCATGGTTTTTCTAATGGACAAAAATAAGGAACGCTTGGAAACAATTACAGTTAAGGTTAATAATTGATGTAGTTGAGTATTTGGCAGTCACTTAATTTCAAAATGTAATGGAAATGCTCTTTAAGGCTCCCACTTTCTTTGGCATCGATTTCGTGGATCTCATCCTTCAAAATTATGTTCCAACTAAACAGCTTAGCTAATTTTAGCTTCCTTAAGAAACTATGTTTAAAACAGGCAGTTTTCCAGCAGCAAATCTAAAAGCCTCATTTGACAGGCTGTGATAATTGAACAACAAAGCATAACACTGCTATGGTTCTCTAAGCAATTTATCTGTTGGCTGTTTGGCTCCGTATATAGGAAGTAGAAACATTACAGGGAGCAAACTGAAAACAATGAACTAAGTATGTCCCTTACAAGATGTGCCAGTGAGGAGCCATGAGTGCCCAGGTGCTCATAGGAATGTGATGTACCCAATGAAAGATAGGAATCTTACAGACAGAGGAAACTTGCTCATGTTTCAGCTTAATGTTTAGATATCAGTGCTGTGAGGACCCTTAACACCTTACACCAGTGCAAAGCCAACTGAGACAGTGCAACAGAGAACCACGGCCTAATACCCCAGCTCCGAATACAGAAACAGTCAAGGTAAGTTTGCTTTGGACTGTGCGATGCTCCCTGGAGGAGAGCTGCACCTAAGGGTAGCTGTGGTAGTGGTGTTCCTGCCAGGAAGGCAGGATGTGTGTCTAGCTGGCTCTGGGGACTGCTTCCTGCTCAGCTGGGATCAGTGGCGTCGCTGCAGTGAGCTCCCACCAGCTGCATGGAAAGGGATGAGGTCAGGACTGTTCTGTACTCCACAGCAGCACGCACTGGCTGTTCCTGTGGCACACTGCACTGGCATGGGTAACACCTTTCTCAACATCTCATATAGACTAAAGCTCCAGCTTCTAAATCTGGGCAAACACACACCTAGGAAATCAAATGCTAAATTCAATCATTTCACACCACAGTGGCAAGCCTAGCAAATGAAGGCCTGAATTAAGTAACAAAACAAATCTCCTTCCTCTTAGAGAGGCCAAATAACATGAAAAGCCACAATGTAAGCATGAGGTACATTAACACCTGCAGAGAGGGCCCCTGTATCCCTGGAAGAGCTCACCGCAGAGCCCAGGCCGTTGTACTGGCACAGCTGGTTCAGGGAAAAAGCTGTTGGGTAGCTGTTGAGCTACACCAACACTCATCTTCCTGCAGCTGCAAGGGCAAATTGGGGCATTTATCAGAAACAGAGGAAGTGGCAAAGCGTGGCTTTGTATCAACAATGTTTGTGTAAAGAATGAGGTACCTAAATTTTAGAGGAGTTTAGCAATTCAGCTGCCATCTGCTATTTCATTTTACTGACTAAACAGAAGAACTCTGAGGAATGAGTACTAAAAGCTTCAAAAAAGCTATTGTACCTCTGTGCTGATGGAGTTCAATTCCCCAACTCAGCATTAAGGCTTCAAATGCCGCCGTGAAGTCAAATAATAAATTTCACCAGTACCTTTCATAAGGGACCCCTAAAAGTCTCTGTTTTGCTACTACATTTTCATTATCGGAAGGTAGCATCTGTTCAACAGCTTCCACATTAAACACTAAGCAGTATGCTGGCATAAGCTGCAATTCTGCTATGTAGCCACCATTAAACCTTGCACCTTTCTGAACAGTACAAGAACTTCTGCCCACCGCTAGCAGACAAAGGCTCAGTTTAGATCAGTCTTTGGGAGGATGCTCATTTCCAGTTACTCATAGACTGGACGACAGTTAAAGCTTTGCAGATGACAGCAATGGGGAGCCATACCCTTTCCACGTTGACGTGGCCGATCCCTCATTGCAGGCCACTTTCTCTGTTCAAAGATGGCTCAGGACAGCAGCAGTGGGTAACACATTGGTCCCAAGGGCATTACTGATCGGCTGAGCTGCACTAACCCCACCACAAATGATCCAACACCTCCACAGCCCAGCCCGTGTCCTGAACCCACCTCTCCCCACAGCACCAGCTCACCTCCGAGCAGCCTCCTCGATGCTCTCCCCTGGCTGCACCTTCCCACCAAAGCCATTCCAGAGCCCGGCTCCGAACCCGCGTTTCTTCATGCCCAGGAGGACGCGTTGCGGCTGCACCACCAGGACCAGGGTGAAGAGCTTGGTGGTGTACATGGCTCCTGGGCAGGAGATGGGGGCACGCTGCACCAAGGGCTCCCGGCACCCCTCGGAGGGGAGGGCAAGCTGCTCCTCCAGCATAAGGGGTGTAGGCAGCCCCTCTACCCCAAACACCCACCACGCCATCCTCCGGTCCCTGCCAGCCCCATCCCAAACCCTCAGTCCCTGCTCCTTCAGCATTCCCTACCCACCCAGCACCCTCTCCCTAAATGACAGCCACATAATCAACTAGGTTGTAAAACACCTTTAAGATCGTGAAGTCCAACTGAAGTGCCAAGTCCACCACTAAACCACGTCACTAAGGGCAAACTGATGTCCTCTCAAGACCTCCCCTCACACAACCACCCCTCGTTACCCCCCCAGCAGTGGCCCACACTATATGGCTGCTGCCCCTACCCCTCATGGCCACCCCTCAGTCCCACGGCCGCCCCTGCGCACCCCTCATGATCTTCCCTTATGGCCGCCCTTCCTTTCTCCCCGCGATCCCTCCTCACGACCGCGCCCCAAACCCCC